>JAYMTP010000878.1:0-28270 GCA_036897365.1 Geranium brycei | reverse complement strand
CGGTGATTTGACGAACATAAGAAAGGTATGATTCTAGATCTCGGTTTTGGGTTTTTCGTAGATCTATCGCATAGAAGCGATCCATGACGGGTTCGGGGTTAATTTTTATTTTAATTTCGCTGCGTATCTTTGATTGAGACCCTCCAAAACCCAATAGATTCCTCTGTCCGATTCGTCAGGATCGGATGCTTCTAGTGTATCAGGCGTCTCCAGTGTTTGAAGTTTGGACTTTGCGTCTGTTATGTTTTTTTTTGATATGTACCACCCTTGGAGATGAATGAATTAGCTTTTGGGTTTCAATGCATTTCAAATTGTTGTTCATATCTAATATAACTGTACTTCATGTGGAACAGCAATGTATAATATGAAGATGGTGTTTGTATAAATCTTCGTAATTTATATGTCACAATTCTGGATACTAGGTGTATAACACAAATCAAAGCAATGTATTACACATAGAGTCAAATCGTATAACAGGCTGATTAAATAAAATTGCAAAAAACATAATCAATGGGTTTTAACGAGGACATTTTGATTGTTTACCCAGATCCCTCATGAATCTAGTCTTCACACCAGAAGTGTGCAAGTGGAAAAAAGCCTATAATCCCTTCGTACACGGTCTTCCCCTCTTTCGTTTTTTGATAACTTCTTCCACTTCGTTTTCCTTGGTTGCCTCCTTTAGGACTAATTTCGCCTGGATCTTTGCTTGGCAGTTGCATGAGTCGTGGTGCTTCAGTTCCTTGCAGAAGCTGCACCATGTCTTTGGTCTAGCTTCTATCTTCTTTTTTGCTATGGCTTGCTCACGCTCCCCGACCTTTCGACGCTTGCCTTTGTCTAGGGCAATGCTTGGCAGATTCACTGTCACCGTTGGTGGAAGTGGTATCCCTGTGATGGACTCCATTGTCGGGGCATCTGAGTCACTTTCGTCCTCCACTTCTGCCTCTATGAAGTCGACCACCCTCTGCAGCTTCTCTTGGCTTGTTGTTGGTCGGTTTGTCAGCGTCTGAACTGCAGCCCAAAGCCTGATTTTCAGAGGCCCGTACCATTGTCCACGCACCCTGGTTGGAATCGACGGAACATGTCGTTTGACTCACGACACCATCTAGTGTTGATAAGTGATACAGGGATGTGTTTAACGTTGCACATGTTCAGAACTTTAAAAATATGCGGACATATCAACCCGTATCCCTCGAACCCCTCGCACGAGCACTTGTAATGTTGTGTCGTATTGCACTTGACAACGGTGAACTCTTCATTGTCGTCACTAACGACCGTGTAACTTGCCTCGTTATTACCTGGTGTCATAGACTTCAAAGCCCAACTGTTCAGTCCCTCGATAATGTCCCGTTGGACTGTGTAGAAAACCGGCCTCGTGTACAATGCCCATGCCACCTTCTCTAGTTCGTACATCAAGTCACTCGGCATTGTTGCGGTGGAGTATGTTACTGTATCCTTTATGTGCTTCTACCGTTGGATGTTTAGCACTTCATCGAAAAGCCACATGAATTCAACTAGTGTGTAAGGCTTCTTCAACGATTGTCCGTAGGTGCTGTTTTGGCTCTCGGATATAGAAGTCGTGCGGATGAGATAACCCATTGGTGTTTTTGCCCAGTACGTCGGGATCCACGATTCCCGCATCGCGTACATGGTGTTGAGCCATTTTTTATTTTCGACACCAAAACATTCTAGTATATCTTGCCATTCGGTCTCGAATTTCTCCACTGTTATTGTCGTCGACCACACGATTGCGTGCAACCTCTTGAAGAATGGGGTGTCCCGTACCAATTTCATCGGCACCTGTTTGTAACAAATTGAAATGGTCAAGTGGAGATCATTTGTCAGTGTACATTGTCTATACCAATTTTATCATGATCATTGAATTTGGCTATACACAGACTGTTGATAGTTTATACACTATAAGCAATATTGTTATACACTTATGTAGGTTGTCGTTACATGTTTTGCGAGTTTGTCCATAATGTGCCACATGCACAGGCGGTGGGGCCCCTCTGGTAATTCATCCTCCAGCGCCTTCTTCAGGCCAAGGTCTTGGTCACTGACTATGTAGTTGGGTTTTTTCCTCTTCATTGCGTGCATGAATTGCCACAACAACCATGAGTATGACGACCCATCTTCCTTGGATATCAATCCAGCCGCGAAAGTCACGCATCTATTGTGATTATCTAGGCCCGTGAATGGGCAATAAACGAGTGAGTACCTGCATGAATATGAACAATATTTAGGTGTGGAACAACGTGTAATATGATATGTTTTTTTGAGCTACTATTATTTACCACTTACTTGTTCGTGTCGTACGTTGCATCGATCGATAATGCATCTCCATATCGTTCGTAGTTTTGCCTAGATACACCGTCGCACCAAAACAACCTTGTTAACTTTCCCTTCCCGTCGGTGTCATAGGTGTAGTAGAAATCGAGTTTCGCCCTCACTTTATCCTGGAAACCGTTGATGACCATTTGTACATCATCTTCGCCGATATGCTTCTTCAGGTCTCTGTTGAAATTCATGAAGTCTCTGGATGATGTGCCCACGTTTGCACTTCCTCCGGATGCAAACGTGGGTGCAAACGTGGGCGCATCATCCAGAGACTTCTGGCGCAATTACATTATACCCACACGGAGGAATCATAGATGGATTTGTTTGGCGTTAATCTGTGTTGTGCGCGATCGCAGACGTGGCAGAATATATATAGTTAACATTTTGGTTTGCCCCAACAGAGCATCCTTCAATATGCTCCATCACCATGCATGTTCACTTTGTCCTACACTTCACTTGGGAATTGAATTTTCCAACTTTCTTCACCTTGCCTCTCACACAAAGGAGTTCCTCAATCTCTTTGTCTCCATTTATTTATTTCCTTCCTTCTGTAACCTAACAAAGCTGTTACTGGTCTTTTTCTTGTACCTCTTTGCCAACTTTGTCTTGTTGGGTGAAGAAAAAGACTGAAACCAAACATTAAACAAAATAACTGAAAACAATGACATTCTCATTTTTCATTGTATACGCTCGTGCGCAGAAGCGCGAGAGAAATAAGCCGTGTGTATAATAGAGATTAAACCCACATTGAGATTTTTTGAAAATACTCAACTAACAAGGTTAATATTTCAGTTTTATAATCCAACCTGATTTAAATGACTTATTTTACGACATATATTATTTTCATGTTGGTTTCATCGTAATCATAAAAATTATGCATTAGAATGGACCAAAATACAAAGGAGATATAATTACAAATTGTTTCAAATACCCACACAAGAAAGAGGTTTGCAATAGAATTTTTATGTGGTTTGTGCATTACAGTATATGATATTGGTGATCACCAATTAGTAATAGATGATAATAGCAATAACAAGAACATGAATTAGCTAACATGTTGTGGAGCATCAGCCATGGAAAGGTGAAGCTGCCTCAAGGAATTTGGTGCTGGAAGATTGAGGAATTGATCTTGACTTTGAGCAATGAGACTGTCCCAATTGTTGCCAATCATGGGGTTGGAAGCAGCACAACCATCAAGTCCTATGTGTGTCACATGCTTCACATCTGTTGGGTACCCAATTTCAATCTCCATGTCTTCTACCTCTTCCTTGTACTCTGAGAAAGATACATAGTAACGGTTAGAATCCGATTCACTTAAAATTTAATTTTAATAATCAGAGGTTTAAAATTATTTGCTAACAGGTGATATGATTCACGTTTTTTTCGATGTGGGATTCTAACAACCACTGGCGCGCATAAAGGTGGAAATTATATATGAGATTTTGGCTTGTGGGTGTATAGATCTATTACCATATAAAATGTTAAAGTTTGACCCGCCTAAGAGGTTAAGTCGATAGTTGAAGACTCAAAATTTCTTATTAACAGATGTTATGATTCACTTTTTTCATTGTAGGGACCTAAACCTTTCTCATACAAACCAGTTTGACATGTTTCCTATTGTGTGAGATTCTACATGTAGAACGATAAGTTTTTGACCCGTCAATGAGCAGATCCGCTACCATCAAACTCGTCAGGTACACAATCTAATTAAAAGCTCAAACTGCATATACTTGAAATGATTCATGTTTTTTTAACGTGAGACTCTGGCAAAAATAAATCAGCTTTGTTTCTCAATCGAATATGTATGTAATCATGGAGTTAGTTCTTGAAACTACTAACCAAAAAGTTGAGAAATGTTCTTGAAAGTCTTGAGCAGCCTGTGGAAGCCTGCGGAGATGTTACTAGTCTTGGGAGAGTGGGTGAGCCTGAACGAGTTCTTCGAGCTATCGCCAGACGACAAGCTCTCTCGATCCTCGTCTTCCTCTTGGGTTCCTTCACAAACAAATGAAACAACACAAACACATCAAAGACCAAACAATTTGGTGAAGAAAATGCACACAAATTCGAGGCGAAAAAAGAGGCACCCACTTGATGATCTTGAGTGGTGCATAGGAGGAGGTGGCTTCAATGATCTTGCAGCACTAGGTTGTGGGAGACCAGCAATATCAACGCTTGCTTGGGAGATGCATCCCGCGGAGAAGGGAAGAACGACGAGCCTCTCCATCCGACCTCTCATCTTCGATTAAAGTTTCTTTGAATGTGTCAGATTGGAGAAGAATACGGCTCGCGGGTTCTCTTCGTTGGAACAATGTTTCTATATGGTGCTGGTTGAAGAGCCTATTGGGTGATTATAAGGGTGAGAATAGGGAGGTGCCTTGGAGATGAAGATACAATAATTTTTATCCGTTGGGAGAAATTTAAAGCAATAGAGAGGTGTGAGTGAGATTTTGTAAGTGATGGGAATGTGTGGACGTGTGTAGAATGAATCCATACATTAACAAGTAGTGTAGTACCATGATGATTATCAAGTTAAACCTAAGTCATCACTTTCACTACCATTTCAAGCTACATATGGTGTCTCACTTTCCTACCTAATGTAGGGGTGGGGAGTGATTTGATGTTTCCAAAATTGATAATTTATACGTTGGCATGAAAAATTAGGGGTGAGTTCTCGATGCAGATTGGACGCAACAACTTATTAATCAGATATCAGATTGAGCATATTCGACCCTAAGTTAGATGTAACTAAACTCACTTTGGACTATTAAATTCAAAATAATAGTAAGAATATGATAGAAATGAGCATTTTATAAGATATATGGGTAACTATATTTCACTCCAATGTATTATACAACATTTTCATTGCATTTAGATGGAAAAGTTATTATTTAACTATTTATTTTAAAAAATAACAATAATGCGTCTCCTATGAAATTAATTAAACTTTAATTATATTTAAATATTAATTAATATTATAATAGAATTTATGAATTTTACCTTACTAAATTTTATTTCATTAATATTATAATATTTAGTTTAATCTAATTAATTAAATTATTGGATTTAGAGATAATTTAGACATTTCACACAAATATCTAACTAGGTTAGGGATGGTAAATGCAAAAATAATTTTTATCGTACTTGATTGATACAATTTAAAGTGCATAAAAATTATGCCAAGTACACCGCGATGAAAAATAATTTCTCCTAAAATATACGAAATTAATTTAAAAAATCTGAACTCCGCACGAAGTTAAATGGGTCGAGTCGCTTTGTCTCCGATCTGTGACCTTATTGGTTCAGTGTTATATTACTACTACGTTTGTTGTTGAATTGTGTTTGAACGCGATGTTAGCCAAGTTTGTTGTTAGCTTCCCGGTTTCGAGAGTTCGGGGTATTGTTTCACCAAATCTTGTCGTTGTTCTTCTCGCCATGTAACTAACCTTGTTTGCGTAATAAGGTCTGATGTTTTTCGAAATAAAAAAATACTTGATAAAATAAGGATCGTAGAATTGGTAATGATTGATTCATATACCAAACGCTTGCACGTGATTCAACCATCTACTTTACAGCAAAGGTAGCTACCATGGAAGTAGCATCGTTAGGACACAATATTTGGTGGTGGTGGTTGTTGCTCCAATGGCAATGTTTAACCTACACTACACTTCACTACTTCTACTCATATTGGTGGTGGACCTTCCCAACCCTGTTCCTCAAGTCACTAAACTTGGACCCTAATTCTCAATCCACACGTGTAAGTTTCTACCTAAATCGATCCTTCATTTACTCTTTGGGTGATGAGGTCTAGGGTTCGATCATAATGCTAGAAGAGCGTGGAGAATTTAATGGCTAGAGAGGCTTGATGTATTTTTAAAATAAAATAAAAACAGCTTCAACTCGAGTCCTAACACTTCATATTTTTGGAGTACGTAGAATTTCAACTCACTCGGACCCTAAAACCTCATCCTCATTTCAATTATCATAGTTTTTTCATATATATATATTGAATAATATTGATGTTAATGATCTCAAGTCTATTCATGTTTTTCTTGCAAGGAGTAGATGACAAGTAATGTTTTGGTAGGGTTGGAAAATGGGGCATTTCTTGATTTCAAAGATATGAATATGATACTGAGAAAGAATTGAACCAGAAAACGACGTGGTTGGAAACCATAAACTCACTTGGAATAATTGTTAACACATCTCAATCCAAAGGAATGTCAATTAACATTATTAAACTCAAAAACTTGTTATCAATTTGCAAAATTGCAGTGACCCTGTCTGTGTTCATGTTGGAGTCAGAGACTATCTACAAGCTGAACTGAACATTTTACAAACGACTAAGGAACTCGCAACCAGAAAGGCGAAAAAGTTTCCTTGTTCACTAAAGTAAGAGGTAAGATGAGAAGAGAAAGCGTTTATAGAGGTGGGTAGAAGTAGGAGGAGAGGGAGAAGCCGAGGAACAGCAGCCCTCCGATCATTGCGACGGTGGCTTGCGAGATCTTTGATGCGAGCATGCTGCCTCCAATCACTGCCAGCGATGTGCATAGTGTGTGTCCTATTGTAGCCCCAATAGCAACTCCAAACGCATTTTTGTGTGTAGCAAGCTGCACAAACAAAATTCACCTGAATAAAGTAACACTACATATCATACTGCAAAACACAAAGCACCTTGCAGGCAGTGTTTTCAGAGGATATAGCCATCAAATTAATATGCAGGGAAGTTGCAAACAAAATGGAAATCAAAGATATAAAAAAGATGTACGAAAACATAGTGAACAATCATATTGAATGAATCAAGTGTGAGGCTCCTTCTTAAGGCTCACGAGAGTGGTTATGTAGTAGGCGTCAATTGCATTGTTGTAGGTTTGTAGAACTACGTTATAAGAATCTGGCTAATAGAGTGGTAGGGTCGAGATCAGAGTTCCAAAAGAGTAAGCGACTTCAAAGCATGTCAAGCAGTGTTGTAAAAACCGTCAAGCGCTAGTCGGTCGGAGAGGGGCTTCCAGGGACTAATCGGGGATCAATCGGAAAATAAATCGGATTAAAGGATTAATAGGGAATTTTAGAGGATTAATTGGACAAGTCGGGGATTTTTACAATATTGATGTCGAGTCCTCCATAAGATAAGCAAAATAGTATCATATAGGAGCAACCTGATATCAGTATCGTTCCTGGTTTGTGGTTTCTTCTTCTAGCCAGAGGACCAAACAGACTGGAGAATACTCCAGTGGACAGACCCTGGCTGCCCATATTAGTAACTGGCAACTATCCATTCACTCTTTAACAGGACACTATGTCCTGAGGAAACAAAACACTAACCAAAGATAGTTATATTATATAACTCAATCTTGCGATGCCCTTTCAGCTTTGGCTTGACGATGGTCGGATTAGACCGAGGGGGGTCAACCGGAAGCCCTGCAGAACTTGAACCTTGGTTCTGCTGATTGCTTGCAGAAGAGGCAGTCGTAGTAGAGTTGGAGGCTGTCGAGTCTACAATGCCCAAGTCTGGCTAGGACAGGTCTACATTCCCGCTTCAGTTCTAGCTGACTTGGACACGGCTTTCGCTCGACCAGCCCGTTCTAAGGAACTGAGAGGTGCCCGAAAATCTGGGAGGTCTTCTTCGAGACCTGCTCAGGGGCTACTGAGTCCAACCAGTCGCGAACCGACTCAGACGGGCAGCCAAGGCAGAGTTCAGGACAGGACTCCCACAGCAGACCTCGGCTGAGAATGGATCTATCGAGAAATTCACGCGGAGTGGCCCAGATTTAGGGCCCCACTCTGCGATATGATATTTCTTTCTTGAATGTTGCTGGTCGTCCCTCTTGATGCTCATCTCCCAGACGAGCTTCTTTTACAAGAGAATTTCTTTTCAGCCAATCCTTTTTTAGATTGATCTTTGTCTCTCGTATCTATCTTTTTCTGTAAGGTTTGGGGTTCCCTTCCCCGGATCCCCTTTTCTGCTTTTAATAAATTTATTGCAGATAAAAAAAACTCAATCTTTCGATACTGATGGCAACTCCCTAACAAAGTTACAAGTAATTTTTCAGTGGACAAGTACAAGTTCTTGGATTGCCACCTAGTTAAATTTGTGTTTCCCCAGACCCTAAATCAACAGAATGGCTTCCTGCTGATCAGGACTCAATATAATTACATGCGATAGAGCACCTTCAGCCATTGTAGTTGTATTGAAGAATTAAACAGCTAACACAATATATGAAAACGGGATAATTCAAATTGCTCACTATTGAATACTAGATATGAAATTTGAAAGTACATTTGTTTGTTAAACAGTGATGGTCACAAAACATTACAATCACAAGCCAGGTTTTCAGATTATGCAACAAGTCCCCTGTCTTAGGAAAAACACAAGTAAAAGAACCAAAAGGTAATATGACCACAAAAGAGAGTGACACGGATAGATTTAATAAGAAAATAAGTTTAATTGATATGAAGTGATAAGAATAGGACAATTTATTACCGCAATTGTTGCTATCTGGCTACGATCACCCCACTCTGCTAGGAAAGTTAAAATAAATGACTGCAAGATAAAACTAAAATGTTTCAACTACCAATGACAATTAGAAAAGTTCAAAACATCGTTGGATATAAATGAAGAGGCCTACAGATTCCAAGCTACCGATAAATCAGAATATCTGAAACAAGGATACTAACTTCACTAATGCAAAACTTATTGGCAGTAGATGGATGAGCAGGAATTTTGAACTACGTAGAACACTGAAATATGCCAATGCAGATTAATACCTCCAAGAATATAGGAGTACAAAATCTTGAGAAGATGCGACGAGTCATAGTTTTGGCTTGTGCAGACTCAAGTTTCTCTTCCACCTAGAAGAATGAGATGGCAAGCAGCACATTCACAAACCAGAACAAAAATAACATAATCAAATAGACAAAAGGGGGAAATTCTCTAATCATCTTTGCAATCACGTCAAATCACCAGCTGATAGGTATCAAAAACTCTTAAGAAGGAAAAGAAAGAGCAGAAGTAATTTATATCTTCTTGCCACACCTCTATGAAATGATACGTTTGGGCCCATGGCAAGGAAAGAAAAATAACGGGATCAGGATGTGAAGGGGTTATTTCAAATTTTAAAATGAACAGCTCTGAAGCTGATCCAGAAAACCAAAACTAAGCAGACGGGAGTTCCTTGCTTTGCAAACAATAAAGTTAAGGAGCCAAAGCTATCTTCCCATTTTAGTTTACTACGTCACGGAAACAATTCTCTAATCAATTATAAAGAGGTCGAGTAAGAATGTCAGCCACAAAGAGAGAAACACTAAAACTCAACCAATTATCACAAAACATTCAACATGAAAATATTTCCTATTATACAAATTTGTCGTAGTGTAACAAAAAGAAACTTACCTCCTCCATTTCTTTTTTCTGGGATGCTTTTGGATCTGACCTCCAGGCAATATAAAGCAACCGCAACCCAAAAAACAAATAAAGAACTAGAAGTAAAAATAGAACTGGCGATTAGGTTCAAGTCAACCTTATAGATAGCCAAGGCTAACTAGCTATTTTAATCGCAGACAAAAAAATATTGTTCACACGGTTCCACAATTTCAAGTATTAAAGAACGAGGGAGATATTTTTCTTTCCACAAGGTACAGTGTTCCTAATATCACACATTAAAAGAATGCAATCTAATACATACCAGTAGCTGCACTGTTTGTATGCTTCCTTGATATCAGATTTGGCACAATCCTACCAAGTCCAGTGGAAAGCACCTGATTCGCAAGTAGAACAATGGTATCCAAAAATGAGAAACAGTAACAGCCCATGAAAATTATCATTACATGCCACACAAGTCCCACAAAATATCAGAACCATAATAACAGTAAAAGGAAAATAGTCTTAAAAAACACTACATGAAAAGCAGCCAACTTACGGTCATTATAAACAAGGCACTGAGAGCACCAGATAAGACAATTGACTTGGGGTGACGCATTGCCATAAGCGCAGCTATTATAAACGTCTCATCTCCAATCTAACAGCACAATAGTTGATGATAAAAAAAACATCAACCATACATCAGGAATGACAAAATGAAATACAAAGAGCATGGTCCGTTTCATCTGAACTGCAATGTGTTGGGAATGATGACAACATGAACAATAGCAATCAATCGAACAAACCTCGCTGACTATAATCATCGAGAAACTTGCAAAGAATGCATCAAAAACTCCAAGACCATCAGGTTCCACCAAACCAACAGTAAGACCGATCTCGGCTTTGCTCTTAAGCTTGCCCAAACTAATCTGTAAAGACAAACCCACTTAAGCATCAGCATGTATAATACAGATTGAACTCTAAACGGCATGGAAAATTGAGAGTTATAAAGTAGCCCATTTCCAGCAGACAACCATGTCAATTATCCATCAATTGAATACTTATATGGCTAATTAACGCAGTGAAGCCATTACAACAATTAAGCTGATAAAGGTTTTTCAAATATCAAATACTGATACTAAAACAGAATAAACTATTACCAATTAGTGTACAATTCCCACATGATCTGAGCAAATAAACAAGGAACAATACTCACTTTGGCGCGACGGCCAAGATCCTTGAGCGATTCAGTCGCGTCCTCGTGCCCTTGCACAGCCTCAGCCTCAGCCCCAGCCCCAGCCTGTTGATCGCACCAAATACATTGTGAATTCAACATTTATACAGAGAAAGGCGCAACATACATGGTGGATAGAGATAGAGATAGAGACCTGAGCAGAAATGAGAGAAACAGCGAAGAGGAGGAGGAGGAGGAGAGAGAGACGCAAAGCAGGCATTGTTTGGATCAATAGGAAATTTTCTGGGGAAAATGATCTTTGTTTACTTTACTGATAATGTAGGGTTGGAGAGAGTGTGAGTGAGGGAGGGACAGAGATATTGCCAAAATCGAAGGACAATAATCTACATTTTGGATATGGAACTTGAGACGGTGGTTAACAGTTTGGTTTTAATTTTAAATTTGAGAAAATTGTTTAATTTCATCTTGGTTTTAATTTTCAAAATGCATAATCGCCAGTTATTCAATAAGAGTCAGACCGATTTGCTTTGAGAATAGTGTACGTGAATTGAAGAATGAAAGTCGAGCACATGTTATTTATCTTATTTGCAAACTTTATATTTCGATTGAATTGTAATAGTTAAATCATACCATTCGATTTTAGTTAAAATTTTGGTCATTAATCGGGTTCAAATTCAGATTATAAATTGAGCCTAAATGAAAATTTGAAAACGAACCAGGTAATACCGGAAACTGAATTGGAAAATTGTTGTCAAAACTACACTGTTTTCTTTAGAGAATGGTCTCGAGCATGGTTCCAATAATTAGAAAATCAGAGGTTCTGATTACTGGAAAATCCGGTCCGGTTTCGGAACCATGCCCGCCCTTAGGAGTGAGCATAGGGCGGGTAATCGAACATGTATAATTTTTTGGAACTGATCCGGAGTGTCAGGTTTGGACCTGTATAATTTTTTGAAACTGATATGGAGTGTCAGGTTTTAATATATAAGAATCGGAACCGAAATCGACGAATATGAAAATGTTGATTCTAACTCGTTTGGGTTTTGGTTCTATTGGTTTACCGTCTTTTATATTATAAAATGTTGGACTTTTAAATTGTACACATATTATGTCATATTTTTACCTAATGATAAAATACTATAACACCTAATTTTATTTAGAGTAGATAAAAAAAAAATTGCATTGCATTTTACAATTCAAAACACATTTGCTTACATTGCATATTGGTAATTAGTGTTATCGTCATATATATTAGAGTGAGATGTTGGGAGATCTGAGGCTTATCTAGGAGGAGCACCCAAGGATTGCCCATACACACAACAAAGCCTACATTTGACCCGAAAGACTAGCCTATCAGGTCTAGAGTTCAATGTGTACATAAACTCTCGTTATAACCAGTACTTTTCCGATTTGTGACTTCGAACTCACATGTGAACATAACATGAGATGGACGATGCAGATATCACTATGTATACTATATTTGAATGGCTTCGAGTTAGACATGCATCCGTAATTTTTTATGTGAACAACTTGAAATCTGGAATGAAACCCTCTGGGTTGTCATTAATAAATCTATGACCATCCTAACAAACTATGGGTTAAACTTATGATATATTGTGCGGTCAATGTGATTTTAATTATAAAATGCTCACCTTTAGAAATAGGATAAATTTATGTACAATATCAACAAAGTAAATGAGATAAACTTAAAAGATAAAAAACATTCTGAAGTAAGTGTTTTGAGATGAACAAACTATAAAGCATATTGTTTTATCCCCTTATTGATTATCATATATTTTCAGTGTATAATACTGAAGCTATGTCAATTAATATTCGGTAAATTAATAAAAAAAATTAAAATAATATTTTTCAATCCCGACTTACACCAGAAGAGTAAGCTCGGGAAAATAAAGAAAAAGCGGGGTAGAGTTAGGGCTGGCCCTATAGAGGCCCAATGTGAGATCTTTTGAGGCCTCTGACATAATTTATTTTTTATTTCAAAAGATTTGAAAGTCAGACTTGTGTGAGTTATAATATAAATTTAAACACAAAATCATTTACTTTGAAAATAGTCTATAGATTAAAAATGTAAACTTACTTTAAATTTTAGATTAATTAATTTTTGAAAACCAAATACATTTTCCAAAATATAAGATTTTAAGGTTTCTTAGTTCAAAACATAAGCTCTGTTTGAAATTTAATTATAAATAAACTTAAGCTCCGACAGGAAAATATAAATTGATATTTTATATTTAAGTTTAAATTATATGTTAAAGCTAGACGCAGAGTTAGGAATGACAAAAAAATTCGAACGCACTGAATACCTGAAGCACCCTCCCGAAAAATTTTGAGTTCGAATTTTTGAATGGGTTTTTTTAGTGGTGTGGTCAACTTACACCTGATCCGATTTCGACCCACACTATTTAATTTTTTATAATATATAATTTATATAATATATTCAAGTCGGTTTCGTAAAAATAACTGCATTGACGGGTTTTGAGTGAGTCGGACACTTATTCAAAGTGAACAGATGCGAAAATTTGCTAGATCTAAAAAATCTTTCATATCTAGCAAATCTTCTCAAATTCGACCGTTGACATCCTATGTAGAGTCTCAATTTTATCTTTTAGAAGTATCAAGGCCTAGATATGATATTTGTTTTAAATTTGGATTTGAACCATATCTTAAACACCCTAATTAAATAAAAAAAAAACTTAATTGCCTTATGAAAGGAAGGATTTGTTAAACCCAATTAAGTCACCACGAGTTCCACTCACGTGTTTCCAAAAGCAGATGGGGGCAAATACGTAAAATCGAACACCCGTAAATTGGAGCACACATTAACTTTCCAAGTAACAAAGTGAGAGAGAGAGTGAGTTCTTTCTTCGTAGTGCGTACACGTGTCGGCACGATGGCGCTTGCAATTTGTACGCGAGGGGGGGCGAGTAGGCGAGATAATGCGTATTCGCGGGTCGGGTCAGGACCCGTTGGGGCGCAGAAAAGCGCGGGTAAAAAGAGCGAGTTGAGGTTGTGTGTGAGTGAGACTATGGACTGGGTTGGATCGGATGGTTGGCTTTTATTCCTCTCCTCTCCTCGTTTGTGGAGAGGAGCACATAACGCACCTTCCTCCATTTCTCTCTCCAATTCACTCTCTCTCTCTCTCTCTCTCTCTAGAGGACCTTTCTCTCTACGACGGCAGGGAGGGGCTGCCTCGGTGGAGCTGCCGGTGGCGGAATGCGATTTCCGGCGACTTTGAGTTCAGATCAGTTTTCTTGGTGATGGAGCAATGGAATTCGACGCGCCTGTGACCCACGTGCCGTCTCTCTCGCTCTCGCCCTCCTTCACACGAGGTATTTTTTTATTTTATATAATTAATTGATTGATTGGTTGTGAATTTTGAAATGTCATTGCGATTTGGATTTTTCTTCCCCTGTTTTTTTTCTGGTTCTGTGCATTGGCGATTGGTACGGAGGCTCCAATAACACTGTGCGTGTCACGGCGGTTTCGCTGTTCCAATTGTCGGTTTTGCCCCTTTCCCGCCGTTGTATTTTCGTCCTTTTGACATCGCCGGTGGAATTCGATTTCTTCTTGTTCGTGATGCCGATTTTTGGCGGATCGGACGCGGAGGTGTAATGGAATTTCAGGACGCAAATTGAATTCGGTGATTTGGGTTTTTTTGAGAATTTTTTTAGTGTTCTGCGATTACATGGTGATTGCCTTGTGTGAAGTGCTCTGTGTGGATGATTCGTGTTAATGTGCAGCTTGGGGGCTTTAATGTTCTTGTGGGTTTCTGATCTAGTGATTGAATTCAACAATATATTGTAAGGAATAGTAGTTCTGACTTGTTGGCAGGATTTCATTTTTCTCTTACAATTTTTGAAGACATTTTAGGGGAGTTTTTCGGATTGATTGATGACCAAGGTTTTATATGCATTTTAGCGATGCAATTAAGTGAGCTATCATGAAAATAAAGTGTCCTTTTTCTAGTTTAGTTGTGGGTCTTTCTTCTCTCAGCGGTGAATTTATATTGTTTTGTTATGAATTGGGATGGTTTGATCATTGGTAGAATGTGAGTTTCGTGTTACAGTATATTCTTATATTCATTGATATGAATTTATAGACTTGTGGAAATAAATGTTGAAGTAATAGAATGAAGGAATGATATCCCTTATGTTGATATTGTCTTAAATAAATAGTGACTTTAGGTTATTCTGGCAATAATTTATTAGTTAAATTGTAAAAGTACTTTTAAGAATCTGAGATTCTGTTTTGATGCTTCCTTTGTTGCTTTCTCTAGTTTCTCTAAGCTGGAAAAGTATTCATATGTTTTTTTGTGCATCTGTCAAGGGTAGTTACTTTTTTTGTGTGGTGATTTTACATTCATTTGGATTGACTGTCCATTGTGGAATTGGACTAAAATTCCAACTTCAGATTTCTTTTCTGCTTTGTAATTTCTTGCTAGTTACATTTACTGTGTTACAAATTCTGACAATTTATGACATGAATACATGTATGGAGTCCTTTGCTATTCTGTTTTACATGCAACTGGTTTCTATTCATATTCATTTTCTCCTAGAAAATGCTGCCCTTTTCAAATGTAATATTTTTTTCTTACGTTTATCCCTCTTTTCTTTTCAAATAGACAAACTTCTTAAATAGGTTTCATCTATCATTTAAATTTGTCATTGAGCAAGCAGTGTTGCCTATGGCATAAGAGTTTCTTTTTTTATCACCGATAAATTAAATGAGTGAGGTTCATGTGAAAACTCCCCCTTAGAATGCGAACTAGGGACCAATATTGACCTTCAGATTGAACTTTTCAATGGCTGAGATTAAATCATACATGTTTACATCATATAAATACTGAGTTTACAACAATTGTGATTTACACAATCATGTTTACATTATTGCGTGTTTACATCACTTATACGATTGCTTACATCGGTTTTTAGTTTCCATTCTGAGAGTGGTTTTCACCTGAAAGGTTCTTACTTCAAACTTCGTTATCACACATGATAAAACACCGGCACTTTTTTCCTTGTAATAGTTTTCATTACAACTACTAAGATTTTAGTTGAACTAAAAAGGCCTTTCATTTATAGTCCATAACACAAGTTCCATGGTTCCCGAGATATAAATTATTCTTATTAGTTGTTGTTCAGCTGGTTTTTACGCTAGATATATGGTAGATGTTTTGAACTTTCTCATCTAATGCTATTGCAGATGCAATGTGGCAAATGAACTTGAGATCAAGCGAAACAATGGAATCTGGGCCCTACCCTGAGAGGTCTGGAGAGCCAGATTGTTCTTATTACATCAGAACAGGTCTATGTAGATTTGGAGCAACATGTCGTTTTAACCATCCTCCTAACAGGAAGCTGGTAAAAGCTGCAGCATGTTTGTACAAAATTTACTTTGCTACTGTCATTAAGGGTCCCTAGTTATATTAGTATAATAATGTCAATGAAGAATCTAGATCAGTGGATAAATCACCTTTTGCTTTATGCTGTGCTTGCTATCAAGTTTAAGTTTTACGAGTAATATTTGTGTAATAAATTGAACTGCATTTTACAGTTCATTCAAAGCGTTCCTTGATTTTCTTGGTATAGTTATACATGTAATTTCTTTCTTTCTCTTTCCATCCTTTTTATTGCTCTTGTGAATTATGCTGGCTCTGGATCTGATTGAGAAAGAACTCAAATTATCTCTTTTTCTGGAAGTTAACAATTATACGGTAGAGAGAAGAGGGTGACCTTTACATTTCCATATTAGCTTTCTCTATTAGTCCTTGAGCTGGTGATCTGATATTGGCTTTCCGTGAAAGAACAGTTCGATATACTGAAGCAGCTTCTTTTAATTGCAGGCTATTGCTGCAGTCAGGATGAAGGGAGAATTTCCAGAAAGAATAGGACAACCAGAGTGTCAGGCATGCATTCTTTCTATTCCCCTCTTTAATAGCCCTATTCTCATGTTATAAAGCGTTCCAAAGGTATCATAAGTTTGCAGCATATTGTCTTTGTCAAAAACAACAAAATCTTCTAGCACCTTTGATACAGTGTTAGGTGTTCCTGTTGGGTTATTTGAATAAATTATGATTAATTAATTATAACAAGGGAAACTTATTTTACAGAAATGACAAACAGATAAAAGTACCGGATTGTATTGAATGCACTCAATCTCTTGTTGAGTACTTTATTGGTTCCAAAATAATGTCCTCGTTTCCTAAATTGGATGATCCAAAATAAAAGTTTAATTTCCTTTTAAGGAAGCAAATAATTCATGGATTACTGGTACTTTTATCTTTGAATGAGCTAGTTATTAACACAGGAGTGTTTTAGCAAGTGAAAGCACATGGGGGTATAGAAGGGAATTGGAATGCTAAAACCACTCCAGTCTCCACTACTCAGATTTCTGTAAAAAATCAAATAGGATATTTATTTTGGAATGAAGGTAGTATTTATTCTCTTATGCACATGGGATTTGCTTGCAAAAATAATTTTTTGAGTTCTTTGGGCATGCATAGTATTGCAGAATCTTGTATGCATAATACAATTTGTGATTGCCATTAATTTTCTTTTTCTTGCTTTCAAACTTCTGCTTTGTTAAAGTGTTGCACCTTCCAAAAAATGGAGAAGAATTCATCTGATAGACACCGTTCGTGCATTATCATGGGGAATATTACTTGCAATGTTATTTGGGCTCTAGTAGATTATGTTTGTCTATATATTTGAAGTTTTACTATGTCACATTCTTCCTTTTAGAGTTTACAAAATCGAGTACCTCCTTCTCTCCTTAAGTTATGACATAACTGGTTCAAGTACCCAGTGTACCTTTTGTCAGTTTCTTTCTGGAAATTGGTTAAGACATAGATTGTGGACCAAGGCTCCTGCAATTAGTTAGTTAGTTAAAGAGAAAGCTCCTTGGTCGATTGTACTCTCATTTCTCAAAAAGAAATATATGTTCAGAAAGTTTGCTCCAGAAGTATATTAGAGATGTACCTAAACAATATAATGATTTTGGGAAAACATGAAAAGTTGTAATAGTGCAGGACATCGCTTACTATATTTTTTTAAAAGTTGGTTGTATTTAACTTTAGTTTTTCAAATGGTATAAGAGTATAGTGAAGTTTGGAACTGAAACAACCTAAGAAAAAGGATATAAAGGGATGCTTCAGTGATGTGAATTACAACTCTCGAACTTTAGGACAGGTTTAGGGTTTTGAAGTTCTCATGGAAAAGGATTAGGGTGAGAGAAGGTCAGGAAACTGAATAAAACAAGAGGAAGAAGCAGTAGAATCTCACCAGGGCCTCATTTTGTCTTAGAAGAACTATAAGTTACTCTCTCCATCAAAAAGTGCATGCTTTTTCACTCAAATGTATTTTGTCTACCATGCATCTTAATAATAGAGAGAAAATCAAATTTAGAAGTCATAGGATCCGTATTTGAAAAATTATTGAAGCACCGATATACCTGTATAACATATGTCCTTGATGCCTCATGGCATGTGTGGTGCACCATTGCTCTGCTAAAGCGGCACACTTTACTTTGTGCATTGTTAGAAAGGCCATCTGAAACATCTTTCTGAGAAAACATGGTTTTCTATACACATAGGTCACACATTGAAACCAAATGATACTATAAGTTTCAGCATGACAATGTTAGAATTTCATTATAGTACAGCTTTTGAAGGCTTGACACTGAGTTTGGTTTCATTGAGAATGCTAATAGAATGATTATGTAAAAACTTCTATGAGGAAGTTAGTTCTTGTGACATAATCTTACTGATTAATTTATTTATTTTGATCAACAGAAGTATTTTATTGCACTAAAAATGAAAGTACAAATGAAAAAAGTCACCATCTTACTGGCTAATTCCGTTTCATTATTTCAACATGTTTTAAGTCCAAAGAACTAATATTCTTCTTTGATCCTCTTTCCAGTATTTCCTGAAGACAGGAACTTGCAAGTTTGGAGCCACATGCAAATTTCATCACCCTAAAGAAAATGCTGGGATTGCTGGAAGAGTCTCCTTAAATATATTGGGCTACCCACTTCGTCCGGTTTGATTTACCTTTTTCTTTCAGTTATATGAGTTATGTAATTTTATCTCCTATACAAATGGTCACCTGTTTAGAGCACAATACAAACATGTACCTGCTTTTCCTTTTCTTTACTTTTTTTAAAAAAAATTACAGGATTTTTTTGTAGCATGCATACATCAGCACTTTGATGATAGCAAGTATAAACACTTGATCAAATATGCTTCTGATACACCTTTATTTTTGTGATAATTAGCCAAAAGATAGCCTTTTTGAGTTATTGTTTGTCATATTGTTTTCGTGCACTATATGTGTTCCCGTGTTGTTATCTGCTGCATGCTTGACACATGTTTCAAATTGCAAAAATTATATCCAGATTAATTTTATTTGGCTCGGTAAGGTAATGCTTTATTAATTCTTTCTTTCTTGCAGAATGAGGTTGAGTGTGATTATTATTTAAGGACTGGACAATGCAAGTTTGGAAGTACTTGTAAGTTCCACCATCCGCAACCAACTAATATGATGCTACCAATGCGTGGTTCTCCTGCGTATCCTTCTGCCCCTTCTCCAACTGCTAGTCAACAGTCATTTCCAGGAGGCATTACTAACTGGTCAAGAGCATCTATCGTTCCCAGTCCACGCTGGCAGGGTCCGTCAAGTTACGCACCTTTACTTCTACCTCAGGGAGTTCTATCAGTTCCTGGATGGAATGCCTACACTGTAAGCTTCAATTTACTGTTCAGTTCAAAATGATGTGAAACGAGCAACGAGGTGAACATTTACTATTTGCAAAGTGAAATTTCTTGTTTCCCTTTATAAGAGGGTTTGGATTATCTTATAAGTTGATGAAACTAAAATTTAAGTCTCAAAATACTCCTAGTTTTAAAAAGAACTGTCCGTAAATTAACTTATAAGTTGCATGCAAGTTGGAAAAAAAGCCTGGAGGATACCCAACTTCTCTTTATTTGGCTTGTATGCCGTGAACAAAGTTAGTTTGACCAAAAAAAGATTCTTATACCCTTATAGAAGTTGCATATAAGTTCACCAGGTGTTTGGATTGGCTTATCAGAAATAGTTCATGTTAAAAGTACTTCCTATTTAGTGGTTTTCCTATTCCTAGTATATTCTTTTAGCTTAGTTTATTTTGTGTTTTATTAGTTTCCTAGAGCTAGTTTGTTTCCTATTTAGTATAGGTCTACTCCCTGTATAAAGGGTGGTATCATTGTCTTGAAGTACAACAGAATCATAAATAATGTATGAACCTTTACGGTTTATAGGCACGTGAACTTATAAGTCGTTTCTATAAGAATACAATAGTTTTTTTCTTGGTCAGACTAACTATTTATTTATGACTTATAACCTGGAGAATGAGAAGGTGGGTACCCACGGGTTAGTTTTTGTCAGCCTCTAAACAACTTACAACTTCGAACTTGTAAGTTGAGTTTAATTTACCAAACACTTCTTGGAAGACTTTACTTATAAATTAGTTTGACCAGCTTATTAGTTAATTCGAACACCCTCTAAGTCGTTTTTGAGAAGCCAATCTAAACACTGATTTTCAACACGTATTTGGTTGTTTCTCCCTGCATGAGTTTTTGGCTCTATAGCAATATCAGTGACCATACTTTCATGTCATTTTGAGTGAATAACTTTCCAGACAGCCCCAAAAGGGTAGAGATTGGCTAGGCTTGTTGGTACTTCTGGAATCATGAAATTTGTTCATGTTTTAGTTATTACTATTGAGATTTTGGACAAAAAGGGTGAATAGTTTCCTATATTTCAGAGTGTGTCTGTTATGGTTGAATCAGGAGTTAAATCTAGAATGGAAGCCTAGTATCAGTTGGTGGCAGATTGTCAGCATGGTCATAGCTGCAATTCTAGTGATGGTGGAGTGGATATGTTCTTAGGAGGTGTCATTTGTAGTATGTAGGAGCTTAAATGCCATATATATAGTTATTAGGGCTGAATTGGCACTACCACCTGCAATTTGAGGATCCAGTCTTCCAGGATGGTTACTTCCAGTTTGTGTCACCAGATTTCAGCAATATCCCTCAGGTTCAGAGAAATTAAGTTCTTCGGCTATTTGACTTATTTCCAGTTGTAGTTTGGTCCCGGTCAAGGAACAACTAAGATTTGGATGGTTGGGGAACATACAATGCCTTCTTCTTCTTCTTCTTCTTCTTCTTCTTCTTCTTACTGGTTAATTCTCTTCTACTTAGTGGTTAAATATTGGTCGTACATTACGTATTTGTTAGAAGCCCGACTCACCTAAAAGCTAAAGCTGATAGGTGGAGGCCTTGACTTGTTTTTTAAGCTTACCTTTTGATTCACATCTTTTCGATGTGGGACTCTGACATGTAATTACTATTCTTATGACTTCCCTTTCGACATTGAGTTTAGGCTGCATGTAATTTTCTAATTCTGTGAATAGTGATTAGTTGTGGCTTGTGTATGTGATGTTCATTTATCCAGGGTCAGCTGGGGTCAGTTACATCCCCAGAGAGCCAGGCACAAATAGTAGGAAACAGTCAGATATATGGAAGTTCACGACAGAATGAACCAACAAATCCAGGATCTCAGGGGACATTTTCTCCATACCGTGCTGGTTCTGTCCCTATAGGATTTTATGCCCTGCAAAGGGAGAATGTATTCCCTGAGAGACCCGGCCAACCTGAATGCCAATTCTACGTGAAGACTGGGGATTGCAAGTTCGGTGCAGTTTGTAGGTTCCATCATCCTAGAGAGAGACTTCTTCCCGCTCCAGACTGTGTCTTGAGTCCTATAGGTCTACCATTGCGTCCGGTGAGTTATTTGGTGACAGTTCTAGGTTTTCACGTGGTTATGATTATCTAATATCAATGCACTGTCTTAGTCTTCATTTCATGCATGCTATTGGAGTTCAGTTCAGAGTTTTACTTAGTTTCCCAAGTCACTTTATCTTCCTTTTCCATATTATATAGTTCAACTACTAATAATGACCGCCTTTAATATTGAACAGGGAGAACCGTTGTGCATCTTCTACTCTCGGTATGGAATCTGCAAATTTGGTCCTAGTTGCAAGTTCGATCATCCTATGGGAATCTTTGCATACAATGTCCCTGCGGCATCATCTTCGGTTGATACCCCGGTTAGACGGTTGTTGAGCTCGTCATCAGGAACTGCTGCGTTGAGCTTGTCGGGAGACGGGCTAGTTCAGGCAGGGTCGGTACAGCCAAGGCGGGTGTCAATGTCAGAGATCAGACAGATGCCTTCTGGCGACGAGAGTGAAGGATGAAGAGGCATTTATGTAAATTCATTTCTTCATCGGTGGAGATGTGTAAGTGCAGAGTTGATGCCAAGTCAATTCCTTCTGAAAAAAGAGGAGCTCTCTCAGCTGGCAGACTTGATTTTTCTGAATTTGATGCATTTATATGAATCTGCAAATGTTAATGTCACATATGGATTGAGTGGTCAATCCAATGTGAACATTTAATTTGCCCCCATAGCCCATCTTTCTGGTTTACTTGCTTTTTCCCTTTCTCTCAATAATTTATATAAAGCAGCGTCTCTTTCGGAGAGCCTTCATTGTGTTTGTACTCTCTCTTTGCCCATACTTCTCTCAATAACGGTCGGAAATTCTCTGACCTCTTACGTGTTTATCATCGTAATCATCAGTTTCTTTTTTGTTTTCCGGCGCAACGTTGTCATTTTCATCACCTGCAGGACTTTGTAAGGTACGCCAACTTTTGATGTTGCATGTTTTCTTGATTTCTTATTTGCATTGAAGTTAGATACTAATGGACATCTCCGTTGGGGTGGTTTAGCTGACCGAGACAAGTTCAATCTTGTCTGGGATCCTAAGTTTGAATTTCTTGGGATCTACCTTTTGTTTTATGTTTTTTTTGCTTACCGGCAATGTTGTAAAAATCACTGACTTAGATTTCAATTTTTTATAATTCTCAATAAATATTTTAATTCCTGATTGTTCTTCAGTCTCCGCCTAAAATTTTGATACCTTGCCTTGTACTTGTGTAGTGTTGTTACAGGTAATGTTGCATGCGTGAATGTCCTCTCTTCGGATCAAGTAATGGTTTGAGGAATAGACAACCACTCACAACTCTCAATTTGTTCCTTGCTAGAAGGCAACTCTAAGCAAATTTATTAATTTTTAAACTAGTCTTACATGGCACCAGACCCTCCCCACCCAAGACACACTCCTCTTCTTCAATTTTCATTTTTAATCTCCCAGCACAAGACCAAAAGGCATGGCTACAATACCTTCTCTTCGAGTTGGAGGAGACTTTATCCATCTCTATACAGGAAATCCCACTGGGAGGTTCTTTGGGTTTGCCTTGTTTAAAAGACAAGAAGACGCTGCCAATGCCATCACTGCTCTTGATGACACTCGTGTCGAACATGGCATATTAATAGTTGCCAAACCTCGTGGTTCACCATAGTTCCGGACCAATTCACCCACTGCAACCTTTCCTTACCCGTCAACTCCATCGTTCAAAGACGTCGTCATAGGTTGGCGTTTCCAGTATGCCTCAATGCTCGGGTCAACCAAAATTCTCAATGACAAGGAAGATTGAGTTAAGTGTTCTAGCTGTATCCCATTCCAACATCGATGTAGCTATGTACCAGCGTGACTTGGAGGATGACGGTCTCTCGGGGATTTTTGTTCACTCTGTTGGAAATCGGGCATTCCTTGTAGCTTTTTCTCCAAAGGATATCCTTACTACTGCTAAATAAGAGGGATGACCTCGGCTTAATTGATGGTTTCTTTCAATTCATTCATCCACTCATCTCTTTGAACAGAGTTGAGTTTTAAGTAGATTTCGGTGCTTGGGTGACTTGCAACTGGGTGTAGAGTAATACCTAACGCACACGACAGTGTACTGGTCGCGCAGTAATATAGGGCGTAAATTACGCCTCAAAATATCGATCCCATAGGAATAAGCGCTAGAGTTAATTGTGTCGTCTTTCAGACTTGGGTGATACAAATCAAATGTGGGGGAATTCAAAGTAGTTAAAAACATACATCCAAGTGTCACAAGCATGCAACTCAGAAATCGTAAACTTTTTAAATGTACAATATGATTGGGAATGCAAGTAATTTGGAAATGTCATGGGTTGGAGAATAAATTACTTAATTCTAACTAAGGGATGGAATTAGTTTTCGGGGTGTGTGATTGTGTTTCTTACCCAAAATCTACTGGCCGAGGAGACTAAGGACCTAACCACCTATTGAACTAAATGCATGGTCTTAGGAAATCACAACAACAAGCTTTAGGCATTGGACACCTATAACTATTACTCTCGTATCCGTTCTCACGGTAAAGATGTAAACCCGAGCTCATGCTACTCTACTCCTCCTAAATCTAGTGTCACCTAGGACTAACTGACCATCAAGCCTACAAGGGAGATGGAGCATTAAGATATGTAGTGTAAGTCCAAATCCTATTTTCCCTAAACCTAATCATGCAATTAACCCCAAACCTAATGAATCTCCTTCATACCCACATCCCAATACTAGAAACTTAGTCACTCATGCTTGAAATCAACATGCAAGCAATCAATACCGTCAATATCATCATCAAACACACAATTATCAATTTAAATCTCCAATTCTCACTTCAATCTCGACAATCCCTACACTGGCAATCCCACAAATCTCTATCAAACAATCATAGATTAGCAATCTCACTAATCCTCTAATGCTCAAGCAATAAGTAAAACCCAAAGCAATCAATTGCTTGTCTCAATTAGATCATCAACAATTCTATGAACAATAGATGGATTAAAAACATGAAACTTCAAATCTAAGATTGAGAATGGTATTGTCACTTACAAGACCTAAGGTACATATTACACACAAGATTGGGTGGTCCTAGCTCCTCCTTGTAGAGAATTATGGAAATGATATTTTGCTCTATCTACTACAATTCTTATATACTACTACACAATCATTAGGGGCTTTAAAGTCATTTCACAAATAAATCTTGAAATCTGGAGCTTCCGCGCACGAGTCACGACATGGAGTCGTGACTACCGAGTGTCGTGACTTCTTACTACAGTCTCGGAGCCAACTGTCCAAGAGTAACACCTTGATTTCGTGTGTTGCTGTCTTTGGAGGGGGTGTCGTGTCTCTACATCAGTCTGATCCATATGTCACGTTAGTCAATGACAGGTGAAGTCATGACAGGGTGTCGTGTCTGTCACTGTCATGACTCTCTTCACAACTTCTATACTCCTCAGGTCCGCGACACACGACTGTGCCAGTCACAATAGGGTGTCGTGACTTAGCTGTCGTCACTTGAACTCCTGAAACTTGAATCCTTGCACTTGTGCTCCACATCTCACTACTCGAGAGTCACAATAAGGTGTTGTGACTCGAGCTGTCGTGGCTGGGGTCTCCAGCAAGTCCTCATTCTTTGATGCTCTAGACTCGCGACTGGGGGTCGTGACTCTAACTGTCGTGAGTCTTCTCTGCTGCTCCTCTTCGGCTTCACTTCGTCTCGGCTCGATTTCGGGTCTTCTCCCAGACTTTTTTTTTTGCTTAATTATGTCCTTAAACGACCTATTTTCCTGCAAATAAACATAAACCCATAGTGTTTATAATAATACTCAAAACTCCCTAAAACATCCTAAAATCGGGGCGAAATCAAGGTAATTGTGAGGAGATTTGGCTTGAGTGAAGGTGTAAAATCGACTCTTATCATTGGGCTCCCTCCAATTTAGTGGTCGATAGAATCCATCAAAAATTCGGCGGTTTTAGTAGGCGAGGTGATTTTGGTTCATCGCCAACACATTACTGGCACACATTTTCACAAAACTATAGTTCTAGTCCACTCCGAATCCCTGGATACCATAAAACTAAAGGTCAATGTCTTGGTTTTCGAAAAATCGTTCCCGTTTCGATCCAAGAATTAAGTGATTATGGTGTGCCAATTACTCTTCGTTCTCATTAGTTGGACGACAATTTCTTCATTTTTCAGCCTCATCGTCAGATGGACCCTCGGTTAATCAATCATATACCGGAAAAACCCTTGATGGGTCCACCCTCGATGATGAGTCGGAGGACGGCGAATTTCTGCCTTCGTCACGGCTGTTGCCTTCTCGGGAATGCCGGTCTAAGATTGTCTCAATGGCGCCTCGTTTTCTACAAAACCCTCGGGCGATGTGGGCGGCGACGCATCATCTCCAGTAATGGCATCGGGTTCAGTGTTCGCGTCTCCTCGAGTCTAGGCCCTAGTGTTGCTTCGTTTTCTCACATGTCGGGAGTTGGGAATGATGAAAACTCTTCCCAACCTCTGATCGTTCCTCCTTTGGACCACCCTATTGGGCCTTCAACAGAGTTAGGCCAAGTTATGTTGGGGGATGGACCATTCTATTTTAGGTCAAAACAAGAAGATTAGAACTCATGTTGGCTCTTCTTCAAATGGAGATATATTAGATGGTAGTTTTGGAACCGTCCCCACGACTAATGATTTCGACATTCCTTTAGCCATCATGTTCAGAAAATCTAAGAAGAGGATGAGAAAAGTTCACTCGTGGAAACGTAAAAGTTTGAAGTCTCTTAAACCTTTAGTTTATCGTCGTCGTCGTATTAAACGGTCCATACTCCACATGAATATCCTCAAGCCTTCTCAACACCCTGTGGCTCCTCCACCCATCTTAGATTGCTCGACTCCAACCATTCCACCCATCTTCGACGTCTTGATTCCAACCATCTCGCAATCAAGCTCTTATGGTTTATTAAAGATCTCAGATCTATCTAATTCATGTGATTGTGTCATTCAAACTTGGTTTTTATGTAAATCTTTGGGCTTCACAAGTATTGCAATCGACGAAAGAATAATCCAATCTATCGAAGCAAGGGAGGACAAAACTAATGCCAAATTCACCTTAAAGCATTGAGGTCACCCCAATATTTCAATAAGTTTCTTGCGTCGCAAGCTTCCATGTTTCACTATTTTCATTCTCAGTTCTTAACTGTATCTTGTAATCATTTCTCTCTTTGTTGATGTATTTAAGTTGGCTCAAGTTTCCTCCTTGAAAACTTTTGTTGGTTTCATCAATAAAAATCTTTCTTTCTGGTGAGAAAAGAAAAACGGTTTGAATCTTGTTCGTATTTATTTATCTCAAACTGATGTTCAGAACAATCCCTTGATGCCTTTTTCAAAAATATATTATTAAATTTTGTGTATTCTTCTCATCTTCTAGGCATGAAAACCAGCATGTTATTGCTAGCAAGACTGCTAATCATAGAACCATATCAGTATTTTGTTCGTTGGTTTCATCAATTTATTTCTTATTTGCAATTGGTTTCCTACATGTAATTAATTTTGTTCTTAATTGAGTAGATGAGAGTTTTGTATATAAAGATATCTCTCGCATTGTACTTAACAACTAAACTATTAACACATGATTTTATTTCACATCTTTTTCTGGTTTATGGGATTATGAATTTTTCCTATGGTCGAATGCAATTGTGATATGGGGTTTAACGTTTAATTAAACCTTAAAAATATGAAATGATGGTTCGCAAAATCTATGTTCAATCATGTAAAGCTATTGATTTGCTTATGGAGCGGAAATAAAGTTATGTGTTCAAACAAGATTTTTTTAGTTAGTTTTTAAGATTCTTTATTGTGTGCAATTCGTGCCTGGATGAGGTGTGCGTGGGGGGGGGGGGGGGGGGGGGTGGGGGGGGGGGGGGGGGAATTGGAGGAGAGAGAGAAAAAAAACTTCCAATGACATGTGTTTTGAAAATTTGAATGCCAATCATGAGTATTTTAGTCACTTCAAAGTGAAAAGCAACAAAAATCTAACAATGTTGAATAAAGTGATACAAAACGTAACATTATCGATTTATTTACAAAATTTTGAAAGTAGTTGTATTCAAATGACAAAGTGTCAAACTAACTGTATGAAAATAAATTTCCCCAAGTAATAATAGTCCATGTGAGTATCGACTATGGCATAGGCGTCTTGTGCATATGTCAAAAAAGGGTTTAGATCTACTTATGGAAACAAGGTTTGTTGAAGAATATGAAAAAGTCTTGCATGAAATTTTGCGAGCATTACATGTACGGTTAAGTACATCTGTTTCAGTCCAAGGGAAGCAAACAAAAAAGTAGAGGTGCATTAGACTATGCGCATACTGGTGTTTGGGTTCAGCTCCAATTACTTACAAGTGAGATTTCTAGGTAATTTGTCAATTTAACTGATGATCATTCTAGATATGCTTGGATTAAATTCTTGAATCACAAGTGTAGTTACGAACAAATTGGCTATTTTGTTTAGATGACAGAATGATGCCTGTTAACGTGTTCAAATCAGCTCAGATGAACATTAACA
>JAYMTP010000877.1:0-28278 GCA_036897365.1 Geranium brycei | reverse complement strand
TGCCATGGTCCCTCCTGCCACTTCCCCGAATCTGGGGACGATGGACCGATATCGTACGTTCTCCGGCGAGGTTGGCCAAGGAAGACGAAGGATTCTTTTTTATAATTTTTTTGTAATTATTATTTATTTAATAATATATAATAATAATAGTATTTTTGTAATAATTAATAATCATGTTTATTATTAATTTACAGAAATTATAAAATTTTGTTTAACTATTTATTTTGTAGTAGTTATTAATCAATAAATTAGTATTTATTATAAATTTTTTAATTATATTCTTAATTGATAAAATCTTACTTAAATTAAGAATCAGGTTGTGTAATTTTGAAATGTTTTAAAGGGTAATATAGATATTTTACTTTAAATTTGACTGTGTTAGAAACGGTGAGGTAACGGTGACATTTAAAAAAAAGTTCACCGTATTGAAGTGATCCTTAAAAAGTTCACCGTAGTGACATGAAAATGTGTCATAATTCATCGTAGTGAACAAGATTTATCTCTAAGAAATTTAATAAAAAAAAAAGAATTGATTTTTCCCATTTAAACCTTTTCTAGAATGCATTTTCATATAATCCATTTAGTGCCAACTTAAATAAAAAAAACTAGTTCTGATTAGAAAAGGAGGAGAGATAATGGAGAAAAGGATGAAAATAGGTTTATGACACGTGTTTTTGAAAATTAGGATATTTTGGTTCCGCATTAAGAACTAAAGGTGTTAACTTAAAGACACGAAAAATGTAGTTATCTTAGTAACAAACATGAGTAACAAACCAATGTCCATCACCATCACACCCACCACTACAAAGTATTAGGTCTATCATTTCTCAAACGTACATAACTTCAGTTTCAGTTACAGTTTTCATCAAATTAAGTCTATAATCGATGATGCTGTGAATGTGGTGATGTCCTCTGGCTTTGAGATCCTTGCCTTTGGCGTAGGTTCCTCGACCTGAGGCTCTCGTCTGCCTGATGGAATGCTCCCCATCCCATATCTCGCTCCGCCTGATTCATTGAAAATGAAGGCGACTGAAAACGATTTCCTGCTTCTTGGAAGAAATACAAGCCGCGGTTCTGGTCAGAGGATGAGCCCACCGGCCCCCCTGCTTGCCTCTGACTGTTGGATCTTCTGCTGCTGGAGATCACTCGTGTATTGCTGGGCTGCTGTTGTTGGTAATATGCTTCAAGTGCCTGAACTCTATCACGGGCGCGGGCATTGCTGCCTGGATAGGGAGGAATCATCGACGAAGCAACTGTGTTTTCAGGTCTTCCACCAGAGCTACATAAAAGAAATCCATCTAGTGTTAATGATATGATCATGCTGCAAAACAAGGCAAATATTGGCTACCTGTGACCACTAAGAAACGGATGCATAGAAGATCCTGATCCCGGGATGTTAGAATTGGGCCTAGCTGACCTTTGAGCAACAGGTAGAACTGAATGTTGGTCCACACCACCAAATCGACTACCGGCTGTAGAGAAGGGAGAGGAATGGTGTTGGTGTTCCCAACTATTATGATGAGTAAAACCATAACTAGCTACTTCACTAGGTACTGATGGACCGTTCCAGTGGTTTTGTGGATTAGAACTATCTGAAACACTTGCACTGGAATTTGAGGACGAGGGATGTATTGGTCCGAGGTAAGCAATATATGGGCATGGATGACTAGCAGAAGATACAGGTGTATGTTCAGCAAAGATTGCATGCTGTCCCAATAGATCATGATCTGCATTACAACATAATTCCATTATATCACAGCGGTGCCTCCTTAGGCTCAACTCAAAGAACAAAACTCAATGTTGAAGTGAGTAGGATGAAAAAATTACATGCACTGGATGAAAATTCTCCTTCCCTGTAAAAAAAAGCAAAATAAATGATATGTTAGAAAAACAAATAAAAAAAAGAAACAAACAACAAACAAGTCAAAACAGGTCACTTTAACAAGTATAAAATCTTTAACCAAATCAATATAGTTGATATTTATGACAAATCGTATCATATAATTTCATAATTCCAAATCATATTGTAGAGCTTAATATTAAATCAAATAGCAATTATAATTTTAGGTAAGGGAAAGTAACCTTTGATAAGCACTATTTATATACTAATATTTCAAGCACCAAGAGAGTCAACCTATAACACACCAGTATAAATAGCACAGTTTTGATTTCCTTTCAGGTGATGACAGTACAAGTGGCGGATAAAATTCAATGCTCTCACTTTTGCTTACAAGGCATTAAGGAAAGTAATTACAATCTTAATTTATACTCATCATAAACGACAATTAAAAGGGGTGACTTAGAATCTTAGGCTATAATGAGATTTTTTTTATAAGGACAAACAAGCAGTTGTGTACATGGTTTAAAAAGGCTAATTGAGGTTTACGCCTTGAGGCTCACCTCAAGGTGAGGCGGTCGAAAATAGCCTTTTTAAACCTACGCCTCTCATCTGTGTATCAAGGCTAACGCCCCGTCTCTGTTGAGGCTTATGCTTCGCGCCTTAGGTATCGAACTTTAAAAGGCCATTTTGGCTTTTTATGAAAGTTGTATATCTGAATTTTTTTTAAATGTTGTTTTTGACCCTTTTATGTTGGTAAGAAGCAAGCTAACCTAATAAATCTATGGAATACAAAATTAAAACATAAATCAGAAGAGAAACCAGTAGCACCTCTTCCTTCAATTTCCATCCGACAACTCCTTTTCTGGCCGGCTATTCTTCTCCCTCCCTCTCATCTCTCTAAATCTCCTTTAATTTTTGTTAATTCTTTGATTATTTTTAGTTTATTTTTCTGATTTTTTATTTGTTTTTGCTGTTTTTTCTTAATTCATAATTGCTTATTTAATTTTTGCTAATTTTCTTTGATGATTTCTATTTTTTGTATATTTTGCTGATTTTTGTTTATTTCTTTCTATTTTTTCTTACTTTTATCATATTATATATGAATTTTTTGGTCTTATTATTGAGGCTTACGCCTCCTGTGTACATTTTGATTGATTTAATCAAAATAAACAAATTAACAAACCCTATCAGCTAAAAGATTCCATTTCTGCTGCTTGCAGAAAAAAAATTAAAAATTCACCCTACTCACCCTACTTCCACTTCTACTTTTCCATTGCTCTGTCAGGTTTCTCCAAATAGGTCCACCCATCCAATTTTCTCTTTCACAAAGGTTTTTATCGCGATACTCACATGAATCTTTTCCTTTCAAACATACGAGCGCGACTGATAGAATATTTAAACTGAAGAAAGAGAAAAATAACAGCTAAAGAAGTGCGAAAAAAAAAAACAACTAATACAATAAAACAATGTGCAGCCATGCTTACTCAAAAGATGAAGGAAGTCGTGCCAATTGACCAAAGGGACACCAGTGAACCCCAAATGACTGCAAAACCATTGACAAACAAAAATCAAAATGAGGTAGAAATTATTCCAGCATATAGTATTTTAAATGAATTTGCATCTGTTTGTGTATGACATGACTGGGATAGGTGAGTACCCACTAACCAGTATATTAACCAATAAATACAGCCAGGAATAGAGAGTCAATATTACTGAATAGTGATTTTGATGTCGCGTGTCCTTGAGCACAAAAATGTGCAAATTTATTATCTTAGAATGGTTAAGTTACTTGAGGCATTAACAGTGCCTCATTAAATCTAACCTATGGTAAACTAAAATTTATTAACTCACTTCCTGCTTAAAAAGATGGTTGATTTTGCTTTAAGTTTTGAGAGAGTAATAATATATGAATAAAAAAAGTCCTTTTGACAGGTCTAGAATTCCAGGGATTGGATTTGGTAGTTTCTGTACTTGCGCTAAACAGCCTACCATTCCATTAACATGGGATGCAATAATCTCATCAAGTGAAAATCCCAAAGGATGAAAGCTTCAAATATAGTCAACAGTAAAACTAATCAAACTTAAAACAAAATAGTAACATCAGAAATGCAAATAACTAAGAAAATTAATCTTTAAGTAACCAGTTTCCTTCTTATTATTGTTCTTACTATGGCTTGTGGTAAGAATAATCTTGATGTACCTTATATACCATTTGCATTTCATGTAGTTGTCCTACATGGGTTTCTTTCAGCTTTATCTTCTGAGTTCTGACAAGATATTAACTGCTGTGAAGTGTTCCAAATTCTGGTTTGATGTTCAAGACTTTCTTTGAGAAGCAAAGCAAAGTTCTAAACCTAGGGATTGGGGAGCACTTGGTGAAACAAAAAATAAAGGTGTTCTGAGAACTCGGGGAGAAATTGCCAAAACTCGTTTTGTATTAAATAATATTATAAGTTCAATATTCAAATATAACTCACATTTTTTAATCAACACATATAATGCACATTAAAGACAAAAATAGCAATATTATAGTGAAATAAGATACTTTCAAATAACATAATAAATTAAAACAAAAGCAAAAATTGTAGAACAATTTCAAAGCATATGTAAACAATGAAAATTAAACTTGACTACCGAGGACCGAGTTTTAAAATTTGTCCTCGGTGGTAAAACAGAACCACCGAGGACAAATTTTAAAACTCGGTCCAAGACTTGACCAACTCGATTTTACTAAGTTCTCGGGGAGAAATCGAGAATTTTGGAACACTGTTAGGAAACCTTCAGGTGCTTCCCTCTTCGCTTGATGATAGAATTCTATTTCATAGCATTATGGCATCCCTTTCATTAATGTTTTCAATAATAATCAGTTTTCTTGAAACTTATCAGTTCTCCCCATCTGAGTTCAGTAACTTGTTTCATGAATGGAAATAAATGTCAAGGATAAACAGGCTTCAACATGGAGGTGACAGAGAGACAAGAATTTTAACATGAGAAAAGTTAAGAAATCATAGATAGGTACATATATTTTTTTCAATTCTCCTTTAAGGCTCGTGAGTACTGGGATTCTTTGAAGCAACTTCCATATTTACTCTATTATTATTGTCTAGACTCCACCAGACAGATGAAGTAGAACCACTCCTAAAAAGTAATGTAACAATCTAAAAATATTTTAGTGTTTCTGTAATTGGTTTTCTGTGTATATCAAAGTTCGCTTAACCCAGGGCTACATTGGCAAATAAAGCTGACTTTCTCATGTTCAACATGAATTCAATCAAAGAGCAAAAATATGAATTATGAATGTAAGAACATGATACACTTGAGTAGTGTATCAGCTGATACAGTATAAATAAAAGAGAGAGGACTTTATTGAATACTTCCACGTAATTTGAGAGACTTGGTTACTCTCCAATCTAGGGCTCAAGTACAAGATAAATATCCAATTCCATTCGATACTCCCTCTGCGGCCTCTACCCTATTTTATATATCTCAAAATAGAATATTAGGGAATTAAAATAAAAGGAAAAACTTGTCTGGCAAGAAAACTTATTTCCCGAGAAATATTTCTTCCTTATTTGCTGACCAAATACTTTCATTCCTAATTTGTTGACGCAAAGCTACACGGGTGTAACATTACTCGCTGCCCCACTTTCACCTCGTCCTTGAGGTGACTAACTTGCAAGAAGGTGTCAATTTCCGTGTGCCATTTTCCGACACAGATATATGGTAGATCTCGATCCTTGACTTGGGTCTTAATGTCCCTCACCAGTATTATATCAAGGAGAACTCGACATGTCATTATTATATCTCTTGCCTCAAGACTGGAGTGACCATCAAGTGCAAATATTAAGATCCATCCGTCTTGGTAGTCACCATCAAATGAGGATATCCCAATTTGTTGTGGTCGGTTCTCCCACGTCAGACCTAAAGGCGATGTTGAATATGCTACTTGGGAACCCAATTCCTTCAAGGTTTCGATTTGATACTTCTCTTGAATCTGCAACACATTATTCATTTGATTCATCATCGTTGTCGTGTTTTGGTCAAGCCTCTCCGCCTAATTTACGATCGCTACATCACAAATTGCGGGAAGTATGGGTTTCATTGGATGCACTCCTTCATTCTTTAAAATTTGTACAAACATTCTTATGATCTCAAGCTTCATTAACTCCATTTGGTACACGGAACCCTCAATCTTGTTTGTCGACTTCTTCATGGTCCCCGTTCAAGAGTCTGACCACATTACCATAGTTACCGGAATCGATGCTCTGATACCAATTGATACACTTCAGTAGTGTATCAACTAATACGGGATAGATGAAAAAGAGGATTTTATTGAATACTTTCAGGTAATTCGAGAGACATGGTTTCTCTCCCGCTTAGGGCTCAAGTACAAGATAAACATCAGATTCTATTCGATACTCCCTCTGTTGCCTCTACCTTATTTTATAGATCTCAAACTAGAACATTAATGAAAGAAAGATACAAGGAAAACTCACTAAGGAAATAAAATAAAAGGAGAAACTTGTCTGTCAAGAAAATTTATTTCCCAAGAAATATTTCCCTTATTTGCTGACCAAATTTTTTCCTCCCTTATTTGGTGACGCAAAGTCAAACATGTGTAACAAAACAATAAAACCGGTATCTAAATTTTTGGTTGAAGAATACAGACTGTCTAATAACATGTGCGAATTTAGGGTAGGAGTGAGATGATTTAAAATATTTGAATAAAGAAGAATGCATATCCAATGAAAACCAAAATTTGATAACAACTTAGTAACTCTACATAACACAGAAAAAGGCAAGTAAAAATATTGGCCTTTACCATTTCAGAGTAGCTTAAATCATAAAGATCCTCATCATGGGTCCAGTCATCCATGCTAAATTCTGGAAATGAGCGACAACCATTTGCATAGAGCCATTGACCTTTTTCGATCTTCCGACAATTAGGACACTGCATTGCCCCCTTTGCATTGAATGCTGAACCAATGCAATCTAAAGTGGATCATGACAGAAATGTTAAGCATCAGGAAGAGCTACGTAACTACAAGCAACTGAAACAGTTTGCACACACTACACTTGATCTTAGCCAAAAGGCTGAGAAAGGTATATGAATTCAGGGAATTTTTAGTATATGCAAAATAATCACATAGGCATAAATATGTTATATGAACCCAAACAAATTAATGCTACCAAATCAATACTTAAACCTAAATCAGGACATACGGTGAGGTAAAAAAATATAGCAGGATTCTTATAGCATACTAAAAACAGTGAAAACTGCAACGATCTAAGTAGAAAGCTTGCTAAATTTCAAAGATTTTAACAATTACTACATGTCTAATGAATACCCATAAGATTTGCCATGTAGAACAAATACAAGTGCACCTCTACAGAACTTAATGTGAGCATGATATGTCAAAGTAGTCTGCAATGACAAATAAAAAAATGGCTCAATAGAACTTAAGATGACATTAAAGAAACAAATGTTCGGTTCTAAAAGAAGTATCCTCAATTTCATGAAAGAACACTTCAATTATGAAGTCTAGACAAAAAGGGTGAAGACTATCTAACTCTGTTTTGGGAACAAAAAGCATAAAACATGGATTGATCAGCAGCAATCCAGGAAATCTTAATCTATATCCTAAGCTAATTATATGTACCAAAATTCGAGCCCAGGACCTCACAAAAAACGTAAACATGGATTGTCCTTTGTAGTAACAACACATATATGCTGCATCTTCTGGGATTGTATTGTGACTTAGATGTAGTTGTTGTAAGACATCATGTAACATAAATGTGAGGAAATACAACCAATTAAAATATTATTACAAAGCAGGTAAAAGTTATGGCCAGCAGTACACAAATCGTTGGAATAATTTAAGGTGCACATTGGTTTCTTTTTCCCTCTTTCTTTGTAATGTTCCCTACAAGAATGGAACATTGGTAAGTAAATCTACGATCCTAATACCCACTTTCAACATTAAACTTAGCATGAATGTTTTAAACTTGTAAAATTTTAGATTTGCCTGGATACATAAACAGCGATGCTAAAGCACACCTAATGAGACTCAAAACTAAATTTGGAACATAATCATCCATTCATGCCACTTAATTTAATCTGTTCTCCTCACCAACCAGAATTCCAAGAGTATTTAGTCAGCTACTACAGAATTTATATCAGCTACAGGATCTAATTTCTACAGAGTAAGGATGCAAATTGATTTCTGACTCATCCAATAATTTCTTTTTGCTGCCTACCGGATTGGACAGAAATAAAAACATATTTGCATTTTGACACAGCCCAAACATCATTGCCAATCATATAAATCACAGAACTGACAAGGATCAAAATCTGACACAGTTCTCAAAATATTTACACAAAAACTTGACAAGCAATCTCAATTCCTACTCACCGAGGTGAAATTGGTGACCACATTGAAGCTTAGCCCAGGATCGATCCGCATTGTCGGCGACCATGTCGAGGCAAATCGAGCAGGGCACTGAGGACGCCCCAAATGAATTGCCGCCATAACCGTGCTCGTTATTCCCCAACCCCATAAATCCCAAAAACACACACCCGAAATCTCCTCAACAAATTCAAAATGTAAAGGCCTTGACCATGACAGTGAGGACGAAGCCGTGTGAATCTAGCAGTGATGGATTGGATTAGCAGAAAAAATTGTGTAGATTTGTTCCAACGAGAAAGAAAATCGTTTTCTCTTCATCTTTCTTCTCTCTCTGTCAACCGTTGGATTTGGAGTGCTTAGATTGGAAGTCGCGTAAAAACCGCTGGACTAATCAACGCCTGTCATTGGTCTTCCCATTTTCATTTTCATTTAATCGACAAGTGTTTTGACCTTTAATTTGTTGTCCCAATTTAGATATTTATTTAATTTCTCCAGTCCTGAGTCAAGTCAAGGTAGGCGGCTGTAAATTTGTTGAGCCTACCAGTTTTTTTTTTACTTTTAGAAACATGGATAATTGTAAAAAAGGGTCAGTTTGTTTGACAATTTTACAAAAAAAGTGTCGTGTTATTTGTTAATGATATAAATGTCGCAATGTTGTTTACAAATTTTTGTAAAAAAGTATCATATTGTTTGTTAATTGTAAAAATGTAATATGTTGTTTACATATTTTTACAAAATGTGTATATTTTTATAAAAATAACGAAATTGTTCACGAAACTAATAATTAATATTTTATTAAAAAAGCATATAAGTTTTTTTCCTTATTTTCATCTTCTAACTAAAATTTGTAGTTTTAATTTCGTTAGTTAAATTTTTTAAGTTCAAATTATTAGTTTTAAATTATGTTATAAGTCTTAATTTTATGGGCAATTTTATCATTTTTATAAAAATAACACATTTTGCAAAAATATGTAAACAACAATGAACTATTTTGCAATTAACAAACAACATATCACATTTTTGCAAAAGTGTCAAACAACGTGACATTTTTTTGCAATTATCCCTTTAAACAATTTCAATATGATATGTTTTGTTAAAACAATTGTTTATTTCTTTCAAACAATATAGTTCCGATTCCGAAAAAAGTTGGACGGGAGCATATGTCTGATTTCCGCCCTATTGTTTTATGCAACATGATATATAAAATTGTATCCAAAGTTTTGGTTAATAGAATTAAAGAGACGTTCGATCTCGTTATCTCTTCTCCTCAAAGTGCTTTTGTTCTTGGGAGATTAATCACTGACAATTTAATTACTTCTCATGAGGTTTTACACCATATCCGTAGGTCTTCGGGCGGAGGGACAGGGTTGATGGCCTCAAAACTCGGTCGTTGGATTGGTTAACGATGTAGAGTACTTTTTCCATCAAATAAAAAAAATCTAACCTCTGATACCACTTGTCATGCCCTGGGAGACTTGGCTCCTAATCTAGGTCATACGACGTTTGAGGAGAGAGATTTATTAACCACACTTGTGTACCAAACAAACCTTTCGACAGTGAAACAAGTATATAGAGTGGCTAGTTGAATGATCGTTTGTTGTACTTACATCGATTAAGCAAACAAACGAGAATAAGAAAGACAAGAGATATGTTTAAGGACTGGAGTCTGGGGTCTGATTGCTCCAACTTCGAAGGAGACGATCAGTTCCTTATTCGCTGAGAATTTCCTTTCGGTGGTCAAAAGACAGTGAACTAATGTCGAGTCTTGTTATTTGGCTCTCCAAAAGTTGAGAATTACAATGTCGCGACACCCCTATTTATACTATTTCATAGAGGAGTCTTCTAAATACAACTCTAGCTAAGAAAAGGAAAAAGATATAGAATAATCCTAAAATAAAGGAAGAGAATATTCTACTAAATCTTGGGTGCCAAGTTAAGCGTGTCCAATCTTGATCCAGCGCGTCCAACTAAATATGATAAGTGTCCTTGCGTGTAGATAAGGCTAAGGTGACATTGCTTGGCCGCGAAGCAAGGCTGCGCGAATTCATGAAGTTTGCGGGCTTGCATCACGGCGGGCTGACGTTGTAATGTCTGGCCCCACGTCTTGGGCTTCATCGGGTTTTGGACGATAGGGTGCTTCGTGGTGAACTGGGAAGCGTGCCGACATTTTTTGGTCGGGACTTACTCGGGGTTTCTAGGTTACACTCCTTAGCCTAGGCAGACAATGTTCGCCGAACAACCATGGTTGATTACTCGGGCGTCATACGAGGTTGCAATGACTGGTGGCAACGACTAGAAGTTGTTGAGTGAACTTCAAGCGCCAAGGACTTTGAGCGAGTCAAGAAGGAAACACTCAACATGAGGATGTAAACACTCGATTCGGGAGAGTTAGTCACACGAAAGAGATTTTTGTGAAAAATCTCCAAGAGTGTGACAGAAGTACACCATCAAACATTGATGGTGTGAGTTCTCCGACAAAGAGAGGACAAGGACGTTAGCGGAAGTGGATTGGTATTTTTGTTATTAACAAATAAAACAATATGATGGTTACACAGTGCATCAAATTTCATGTCATGAATGGATACACTTGAATACTTACCAATGAGATTAGTAAATTAGCTCTATTTCCAATAAAATTTATACAATTCCATCTTTATATCTCTTCTGTTAACTTATTTTTATTTGTCCTCCCAACCCATTTTATCATATTCTCGCAACTTATTTGTGAAGCTTATATCTCCCATATTAGTCCAACTCTAAGGCTTGTTTCCGGTTTTGTTTCACAACGTAAACAATTTTAGAAATTCAGTACACTTATTTTTTCCATAAGAAAGCTGCTTCATTTTCCATTCTACATGTTTTTTTCCACAGATCAGATTTCTTTGGCATTTACAAAATCACATATTGAAAAATCACCCAGGTCTCGTCATGAAAAGAATAGAAAGTATCCACAATATTTTACTGTATTATACAAAATATATAACGAAAAGCACATGACACTAAAGGACAATTCTTAATTTCAACTTATAATCCTAACTCACCTCTCAATTTGCATATCTCAGGAATTCTGTGTGGGAAGGTATTATGTTTTCAGAATACAATTGCATTAATAAGACAAGAATTCACCATCGTAATTTGATACCATCAGAAAACCTGTCTTCAGCTTTTGGCTTAGTATTTCTCACTTCTGGATTCCAAGTTGTTTTGCGATGTCTCTTGTAAGACTGAATTGATGAGTGCTATGCCATGGGAATAGGGTCCGAGTAACTGGAAGTTTCCTCCGTAGATCCTGCAGTGCAATATAGGTTTCACAGATAAAGATGGCATTGCCTCGAGAAAGGCCTAAAGATGAGAATCACAATAGTATGAAAAATGCATGTTCTGTCTGTAGCTTAGGAAGTAACACACACTTCAATCCCAGGACACTAAATCAGTGCAATGCTAATAAACTCCCGAATCAATAAGAGAGGACTAGTGATGGGGCATACAGACTAAAGGTAAAAGATTAATAATAATTTACAATCCAATTGATGATTTTTTGAAACTAAAAACATAATAAAGCATGAGCCTAATTATTTGGGACAATTATGTCTCGCACTGATGAAAAATAGAGAGAGATGAATATGAAGGTGAAATTCAAACTATATGATAAATAAGACTGGCCCTTTTAGTATGTGAACTCAAATTCTCAAATGCATATATTATAAGCTGAGTTTTCGTTGGATAAAATGGAACTTGCTAATATTTAAACATAAGAAATACCTTAAAAGTTGTATCTGGCAAATTTGAATAGGAAGCCTGCCGAAATATGATATCAGTAATGAGCTCTTACAGATCAAGGAACAAGGAAGGAAAGATCAATTGAGAATTTTAAAACCTGAAGTGATGCCATGTACTCAGTTTCATGATGACGAATAATGTTGGCTATAGTAATTGCACAATCTTCAGGTTCCTGAAATGAGAAATTATAGAAGGCAATAATGTGCAGTGAATAACCAATAAAAAGATAAATCAGGTCAATAAACTAATCAATGTCTGGTGTGCGAATGCAACATTTTAATCAAAATATCAACTATGTAATGTATTATAAATAATTTTAAAACCGTAAGCAACAAATCTAAAATGATTTATCTCATGATAGAATACCATTTGGATAATTATTTTGGGGTATTCGCTATCACAAATTTATTTGGGTTTTAAAAAGTAAACTTATAGAAATAATTGATGTGTTTTGTCAAGAGTTAACTAAGTGGCACGTCCAAAACTAACCAACAAAAGATTCAATAGAGATATTCCCAATTCTTGTAAGTTGAGAAAACAGTTGTAGATGGTTCTAAGCCTTTAGACCAAGATATATAATACTATATGGTCAGTAACTACAATTCTTTAAAAAAACACGAAGATAGAATAAGAATGAATGCACTTAGCTACTTGAACCACTAAAGCTGTGTTTGGGAAAGAGTCCAGGAATGGGATTGGGAACACCCTAATTAGCTAGTAATTTAACCTTCTTTGAACTCTCATGCTCCCATAGGGATATTGATTCAAAACTTTCAAAATGGGAACAGAAATGAGGAGATGTCGGGAAATGGGAATGGATATAAGGATCACCAAAAGTTTACATCTCTTCACATTAATTAACAAAAAGGGGGTTGATTCTCATTCCCACTTAAAAACTATCCAAAAGCAGCCTAATTGTTTATATATCAACTCGGAAAGCTCTTAATAGAATGAGACATGATTTAGCATAGCCCACAATCTACACTTTAGCTCCTCACATGGACATGTTCACTCAACACCTTTATTCGCCATGTTTCTAATGGGGAGAGCTGTAATGACATAGCAAAAAAGAAAGAACCCTAAGAAGCCTGCACCTGAAAAATTGTTGAATCTCTGCACTCGTGTTTTGTATCTAGCTGCACATTTCCCTCTTCAAAATAATGGGCGACCACCTGAAAGAAGAGAAAAGAGAAAACACTTATTGTTGTAACATAATCATATAAAGATATAACCTAGGAGCATGCACACGAAACCCAACAAATCTAAGACAATTGAATAAAAAGAGAGATGTACCTGCACATTGCCTTTTATTTCTAGTACTTGTATGTCATCTTTGAACTCAATGTTCCATACAGAGCGCCAACTCCCATTGCTACACAAGATACAAATAGCATATTAATTGACCATCCTATAGTGGAACAGTACTGCTTTATGATTGTGTCCTTGATATGGCTGGAAAGCACCATCACAAACATGACAATATATGTTCTTGCACAACCAAAATTAAATATTTGACTGCTCATTTACAATATTGGTAGGTCATTAGACCCACAATGTATGTACTATATAGTTATAATTTACTTCGTAAATAAGCGAATTGATAATTGAGCCCACAGTATAGTGCCTGACTGTACAGCAGGTTCACATTCCATAGAGTGATTGATGAATAAATGAAGAGCTATGACACCAAATTCAAGACATTGAACTTAATGAAAACAAAGCTTTGCCATTGACGTTAGCACAACTATGATATGTCTATCTAATGCTTGCTTGACCAACAGGCTAACCATTAGAGTTTGGGCCCTAAGGGACCTGAGTACAAGTCTCACTGCAGTATCTATTTATCCCACATTTATTCCCTTCCAAATTCTGTTGGGCCTCTCTCTCCCAACCTTTGTTGGGCCTCTATTAAGGTGGTCGTCAAGTGGCAATATTAGGGCCCCCTCCTACATAAAGACGGGGCATTGAGGCTGTTATTGATATATCAATCTTAAGTTCTCTTATGAATCATTAGTTTGGTGCTCTCTTACTCCATACACTGTCAAACCCAGAATCATGGTACACAACTTCTTGATCAAAAGAAAAATAAACTATGATATGTCAAGTCCCTCTTTGATGGGAAAAGGAAAAAGGATGTCTATGGAATATTTGCTGAACTTCACCATATAACCGCATATATATTTAATAAAAAGCAAAAATTGGTGATCTTAAGTAATTTTATCAGTCTTAAACAAAATTATGGCACAAGGACTACCCGAGCGTATACGTCAAACATCAATTTCAGAAGTTAGTTCCAAACAGAAATGCCTGAACAAGGTCCTGAATTTAACATACCATCATCATTGTCATCATCTTAAACAAGGAAAAGAAAAACATAAAGTACTTGGTAAATTAATATCAAACTGCATATGCTCTTTCTTCTCATATGAATATAAAACCTAAACTTCCAAACAGGAACCTTCATAGCATCAACAATGGTTTGAATCACTACTAATCACAAATTGCCATTTGTGGAGGTAACTTCACTTCATTACTAGTTAGCAAGTTAGCCTAACCGCCTACATTTCTTCTCCACTGTTTTGTCCTTCTCAGATTGAAGCAATCAGGCAAGTAAAATGCATAATAAAAACAACAGAGTAAAACTGAATTTCTCATCCACCAAGTTACCTGCAGTTACAAAGCATAAATTAAAATGTTTACGAACCAGAAATTCTGTGGGCTGTGTCTTGCTGCAGAAATCACCACAACAAGCTCAAAATCCGACCCTGGTTCCTCAACATCTTTTCCATTTACACAGTAGACTGAACAAAAACCTTTTGGATAAGCTTCCCCAACATATTTTAGAACTTCAGCATCTACAGCATATCTGCCATGAACGGAATGGTATGAGTACCAGTAAGAAAATGATCCAGCCTTGTATACAAGAATATGCTGGATCCTGGCTTAATTTATGCCATCATTTGATATGGCACACGGCCAGGTTTGTTCCCTTTCAATGTTATTACATAGAGGCATGTTTCATCATTCAAGTTCTTAACTGAAACGGACACTCATTTACATATGGAGAGATTCTTATAAACAAGAGGGGCCATCCAAAACTTATGACCGGGAAGGAAGATTATAAAAATATCCACATAAATGTGTGCATCACTGATGAAACAATGTGAAATTTCAAAATCAACTCAAACTCTTATAAGTTAAACATTACAAGTTGGGGCATAAAAAATAAACACATAAAAATAATGTTTCGAGCATTTAAATGTTTTCTAGGTAGCTTCTATTTTGACTAAGCCTTCTAAATAAGAGTTTAATTCAAATCAATTGAAAAGAATGTCATACACTATATAGATTAACATAGATCTAAAAGGCAAAAAAATAAACAAATATAAAAACGTTTGGAGGATAGCATATACGGTTTCCTTTCATTTTCTTATCATATGTCTACACGCAGATACAAAATTCAAGTTTAGCAAGATTCCTATTTTGGATAAAACTATATAGATGAAAAAAAGATAGAAAGCATACCGAAATTCTTCAATATATGCAGATGGAAGTTCCTCATCAGTTGCAGGCCTCACTTCTGTACAAACCTGAACCAATTTAGCATGTCACCATAAAAGAAAAGAAGATGCAAAACTAAAAATATAACATAGCAAATATGAATAACATTATAGGTATTGTATGTTCAAACAAATCAATCAATAGTTGGCCGTGGAAGATTTTCTAAGCTATAAAGTACAGGGATAACAAAACTATTATATCTGGAACAGTAGTGTACATAACAAAATTAATGGTGCATATACTTGCAGAAATATATTACTCAAGATATGCAGTACAGTAATTCTACGCTAAAAATGACCAAATAGTGAATATGCAGCAACAGCAGATTCATACTGAAAATTTCAGCACGGAATTTGACAAGAATATAAGAGTACACTTATCTTTCTAAAAAAGATTAAACTCAGAAACTAACATTGCAAGTCCCCGAACTTACAAAAATAAGTAATTATGATAATTTTGGTAAGAGAAGTTCTTATAGTCAGTTATGTGTTTGCAAATGGCTATGTTCTTGATGTAGCAAAATTTTAAATTGTTTACTTTGTCACACTAGCAATTAGACCGTTGACCAATAGTTAACGATAAGGACTTATTTTAACAAATATATCAAAGTTAGAAGAGTGCTAAGCTCTTTTATAATGGTCAAATTGTTTTCATTCCCTAGAATTTCAAAGGATATTTAGTTATGCCCTTAGTCTTATAACTTTTTTATTTCAACCACTGGACTAAAGAAGTTAGTATTATGTCTCCCTCTCACATGATATTCACTATTAAGAAGCATCACATACGGATAATAGCAATGTCTACATCCACATGACACCTTGTTAGTGAAAGAAAAAGGGGAAAACACATTACAAAAATGTTCTGACATCCAAAAAGATGTTATATTACGCACATAGAAAGGACATATCATAACTGTTTTAGTGCATGGGCCAAACTAATAAAACAGACAAGGGGGATGAACTAAACGAAATTGAAAGTCCAAGAAGGAAAAAGTATATAACCCCTTTCTATAGTCCAAGGACTTGCCATCTTAGTTACTAACAGCTCAGTGACTGTCTTTGATCCATTGCAAGAAAGCAGAATTGTATAACACAATGGTTGACAGAAAGAAGGCTCATAAAGAGTCCTATTAAAATCGAGAAATATAGAACTGCCTACCATCAATGCATGTACATGGAGTGCTTAAAACAATTTCAATCCTGGACTTTTTTACAAGATCCCATTGACAGCTAAAAACATCATGAAAGAATATGACAATACATGGCATGCCTTGCTGATGAAGTTCTTTCAACTGAGTATTTAAGGCAGTCTTAAAAATGATTATTAGCTTCCTACCCAAAGCGAACAAGATATTTGATGGGAGCATAACTTACTTGTTTTATATGGTCAACTGTAGCAACTTGAGCAGTCCTAGGATCAAGAAAACTAGTTCCGTCAATCTCACTATATGATGTTATCAGCACCTAAGAATGGAGAAGAAAAGAAACAATTGGCATCAAGCATGATAATGGCTGACAAGTAAATGCATAAGAACCCTATCACTAGCAACAATATCAGAACCTATTCCAAAACAAAAGGCATCGAATATATGCATTAAAAAGAAATTTTCATTACTCGAATGCCAACAATAAGAAATAAAATTTTACAAATCACACTGTATGTGGTGAGGTCAAAGGTTCGATACCACCGGGAGGGTGGGGAGGGATTTATGGGTAGATAGGGTTTGTGATGCAATTTTCAAAAAAAAAATCACTGGCATAGAAGAAGGGCCTAAAATAAACCGATTGCATAGCATCTAATACTCCATTAGGAACACAGAAATACAATGTTATAAAATAGAAAGGGCACTACTTTTAGGAAACTATGTTTTGATTAGACAAGTTCAATGCTTCTAATTTACAAAAACATTATAACACTGTTAGCATTACTGTCATTATTTGAAAAATTCAGCACAAATTTCGATTTGAGAGACTCTATTATGGCCAGTCTAACTTTGTTCTGGTATTGACATGTATTAGATTTGCTTAAAATTGAAAATCAGCAAACTAAATTGAGCAATTAAAGGTTAAAGATTGTGTCCTAAAAAGTTACTTCCTATGTAATTTAACATACAAATGCATATTTACACTCTGACTGACATATACCAACAAAAAGTGAGGCTCAAAATAGGACACACTAAAACCCTAATAGATACAGAAATACAGCAAGTTTTTCCTGATGGAATTGATGCTTACAAGTGGAAAGATGAAAGCATAACACTAAAGATGAAAATTAGCAATTGAAAAGGCGAAAATGAGAGCGGACGGATGGTGATACATACTTCCCCGCATCGGCGAGGCATTTCAAGGCAAACCATGTGCGCTTTGTTGTACTGCGGAAACGACTCCGCTGCGGCCTCGTTGTACACGCTATCGTCATTCACAACAGATCGCAAATCTGGAAACAGGCGACACATACACTCACCAATCGATCCAGACTAGCAAAGAAATGCTATAGCATATCGCAGAAACTGAAATACAGAAAGCGATGAAGACGGCGAATGAAGCACATAAATCACCTTTAGCTATGTATTTGATTTCGCCAACGGGAGCATTGAGCAAGAACCATTTGGCGATCTCCAGCTTCTGCGAGTCGCTGAGCTCCGACTCTTCATAGTCGTCCTCGGCCATTGAAGCAGTGAGAGAGAGAGAGAGGAGACTCGGAGAAGATGAAGAAAGAGAGGGATGAGTGTCTCTGGGTATGTAGAAACTGTTGCTGTTTCGAGGAGGCATTCAATAACACAGAGAGAGAGAGAGAGAGTAGCGTCTGGGCCGTCAAATTTTGGGACCCACAGAGTGACCGTCCATTGACGGCACAAGATCTGCTTGGTTTGTGCGGCGGTTGCAGAGGATAATATCGTTACTGTTTGGTGTGTGATCTGTAAAGCATGTTTGTGGGTTGTTTTGAAATGATTTGGACTAGTACTAATATCTTGGAGCCCATCACATCTACTGCCTTTGCCTTCTTCCATACAATGGGAAGGAAGGACATCGTTTTATCATACCTTATATTCAAAATTTTGGGGAAATTACACGTCAAGGCCCTAATTAGGGTGTCCAACACTACTCAACTGCCAGATTGATTCGGTGACCCGCCCGACTTGGGATTGCGTGTGTAGAATTTAGGGTTGGAAACCAGGCCAAACCAGATCAACCGATTCTCTAGTTTAGAGACCCAAACTCAGACCTAACATGTGGGAAACGGTCTAGTTCCCAATTATACACAATTAAATGATTAATGTGAAATTTAGGGTTCGGTTCTCCAGTCCAATTTTCTAATTCTGCCCAAATAAACAAAATTAATGTGATCTTCATACATTTTTCAATTTATAGGCAACATTGTACACAATTAAACTCGTTTGTAGGCAAAAACTTTAAATCACAAATACAAAATATATTAATTAAAATCTTCTGAACCGGTTAATCGGTGGTTCTGCACTATCAGAACCGAATTCGAACCGAATTAATTCTGTTCTCAATTTCCAAACCCAAATCCGACCCAATACCCACGGTTCTCGGTTTTTAGGTTCAGATCTTGATTCAGATTCAATTTTGCGTAAAAAGTGCCCACTCCTAGTATAATCAGATCAAACACCTATAACTTGACCTTTAAATGGGAGGGTCGCGGTACAAGCTAATCTAACTTGTCGATAGTGGTGAAAGGGCACAATTAAGAATATACGTAGTGTTTTCGCCCGTCCCCTAGCACCTATAATTATGGGTTTTTAGCCCATAATCATGGAGCTACAACCTATGAGTAGTCCATTACAATTAACAAATATAAAATAAAGAGTAGAAAGATGAAACCCTAGAACTCGAATGGATAGAATTTCGTAAATCGATTAATTCTTCTTGATTTGAGCCTTGAACTTCGATACTCTCGATCCTAGTGCTCAAATATCATCTCCATTGGATGCTCAATCTCCTTTGGAAGCTTGATAGCCACCTTCCTCTCACTTTTTTGCTCATTTCTGTCTAATCTCTCTCAAAACTCAATGCCCTAAAAGTGTTTGAAATCGATATTTAAAACTGAACAGTCGCGACTGACGACACTGCTCGATCCCCCAATGGATCACCCTCAACCACACTAACAGTAAGTAACAAACCGGTTGAAGTAAAAAGGGAAGTAAGTTTATGACCCCAAATATCGATCCCACAGAGAATATGGGTCTAGGCTATGGTCATTAAGTTTCGAGTGAATGTGTTCGGGGTTGGACAAAATCAAGGGGAAAGGTTTTGTTTCCATAGTATCACAATCAGTCATGTAACAAAAAGATCGACACCAAAATATTTATCCCTTAACAATTAACAAAGATGAATGGGTATTTGGATTTCCCGAGGATTGTTCATGAAGCGATGATAAAATCAATTGTCAATTGGACACACAAATTAAGTTATAGAAATTAAGCTATTGGGACTTCCAAGTTTAGCCAAACATAAACTCTTGCAAATCTATGAAAGGTAGTAAATCATTTAATCGTATCTAACCCGTACCGATTAGAGATTCGGATAGCCACACTTACCTCTTAAAAACCTTAAAGGAAATCCCTAGCCTTCGAGGTGAGACTATATATCTATAAATCGTGCATTTCCTTCCGAGAGGAAAGATGTAACCCCGACTCTCCACCCATACTTAACAATTATTGTTTAATTACAAGACATGAGCGAGATCCTTAATTAACCAAACTCCAATTTGGTTCATGACCCAATCATGAGTTCATTCACAATCCCTTTCAAATCCACCCCCATTCCTAGATCTAGCCACTCATGGCCATGCAACTAATTATCTCTACCGTGCCGAGCTCTCCAGTGGATTTTTCCGGGGCCTCTCTCGTAAAATCAAAATTTAATTTTTTTGAGGAGGCTATAGTCGACTTTGTGTATAGTCGCCGTGGGAGTTAATTCGATAGAGGTACTTGCATGATAGTTCTAATGAAACTGGCTCTGATACCACTTGTCATGACCCGATAGATCTCACTTAGATGTTCAGAATCGTGTGGCGTCTGGATGGGGCGAAACTCTATGTTTGGCGTATTTTAGACAAGCCTTTCTCAACTTTGGTGAGAATTAAGATGTACGAGTTGAGTTGGATAGATTCGGGTATCCCAACCATAGCAGTTAAGCAGACACGTACGAAGATAGACAAGGTGAAGAAGAGGGATATGGCGTTGAAGCGCGACCGACCACTCCAACACTTATGGAGTTATCGTCCGTCCGACCCATCTTCGTGTCGAAGGTCATTCTGACGCCCCATCCCGACTTCCCTGACCGAGTTCCAACGAGTAGAATCTCGGCTCCGCCAGGTAGGAAGTTCCTACGAGATGGGACCACACCATCTCACAGCTCCATACGAGATTTCCTACGGGAAATCCGCACCTCAGCTTTACACGAGGAACGCGCACCCCGACTCGGCTCCTCCAGAATTTTCTACGAGCTGGGATTCCTCGGCTTCTCCAAATGAGTTCCTACGAAGTACGCCTCGGCCCCGCTAGACGAGTTCCTACGAGCAAGAGTCTCGACTCCGGTAGAAAAAGGGTTCCTATGAGAAAGACGGCTCGGCTCATCCACTGGAATTCCTACGATAAGAACCTGGAAGCTGCTAAAACTAGCCCAGGCATCCACCCCGATTCATGATAGATAAATCGGACCGGAAAGCCGCTTAAGCCGGCCCGAGCCACCTCGGCGAGGTAAATGTCCCCGTCCTGACGCCTCGGCTCCAAGAGAGAGTTCCTACGAGACGCGTTGACGATCGAAAAACACCTTAAAAGTCGCACGGACAACTCCGGCTCGTCCAGGCCGCAAGCCTGCGCAGCCCATACAAGGGGCGCGACTCACCTTGCTTGCCTCCCAAGCAATGCCACCTTAGCCCTATCTCTACTTAAGGAGTCCTTTCTCGTTCTCAATTCGCCGCAAGGAAAAAGACCTCCGACTTGATGCCCAAGCTAGGGTTTTAGTGCTCATTTCCTTTTCGTGTTACAATTGTAATTAGGGAACTCTTTGTAAAGTAGTATAAATAGGGGATGTAGGACATTGTAATTTTTTAACTTTTGGTTGCGAGCTTGTATGCTCCCCAACTGTTCATCGGTCGTATAGGTCTCACCGGATCTGACATGGATCACGCCTCCGGATGCACTTTCCCGACACAATAAAAACACCCAACAACCCCATAAGTGTTGGGGTAGCCGGCCGAGTTCTAGCCTCAAAAACCAATCACCTTGTCTACTTTCGTTGTGTATGTTTAGTTTGATAACGGGACAACCTGGGCCTGTTAAACTCTAACCGGCCAACTTGCTTTCTACAAAGTTGGAAACGGTTTGTCTAGGGACGCCGACATAACTTTCCGCCCACCCTAGACGCCGCACGACCCTACGAATCTTAGAGAGATCTCTTAAGCGTGACACTTGGGCAGGAGTTGCTCTTAAAGAATTATGTTAGCTTTAATGGTAATTTTAAATAGAAAGTTGGCTATATAAAAAATACATATATGACACTGGGTTACACTCAACCAAACTTGCTTTTGCACATAACCATGCACAACTACTATTTTTAGATTTTCAGCTCATTCAACTGTACGATTTTTGCGTTCTTACCAACAAAATATAGTTCATAGGAATAGTATAGCATATCTATTAATTTAAAGTTCCCAAATTTTATAATAAACTTGACATTAACAAAAAAAATGCAGGACAGTGTCAAATGAAATCTATGTAAAGTAACACCATTTATAAGCAAGGGAAATGAATTTGTATTTACACCTCACAAAAATATAAGAGGAAATAAAAGCAAAAAATACGTGAAATTTAAATAAATGTAAATGAGAAATAAAAGGGAAAAGAAGATAATATTACTTGTTGTAACATCAATACTTATTACTAAGGTAAAATAACATAATGCATTACATTTTTTTCTTATTGCGACATTAATAATTGTTACTTTTATCTCCTCTGATCTCTGGTTCATATAAAATGTAATCTGAAACGTACGATTTGTGTGATTGTAGAAGTGCAGCATGAATGGTTTTATTTTGTTACATTGGTTTTTAATTAAGAAAAGATAATTACAATAACAGAAGAAGAAAAATGTCGTTCTTCTTAGGTTTGATTCTTGGAATTGGTTTTGGTGTGGGGTTGATTGTTGCATTTGCTCGATGTGAGAGAATCAGATCCATGCATCGCTCGGATTTGGTATTAAATGAGAATGATTTGCATGTACATTAATTTGAATTGAATCGATATATAATGATGATGATGATATTGAAATTGTAGGCAAATGCAGTGGCGGCATTTGCAAGGATGACAGTTGAAGATTCTAAGACAATGTTCCCACCTCAAATGTACCCTTCATGGGTTGTTTTCTCTCATTCACAAAAGGTGATTTCTATATGTATGTGTGTGAAAATGTGTATGTGAATGTAATTAATGTGTTTTGCTTACCTTTACCCGATGATTACAGTTACATTGGCTTAACACACAGCTAGATAAGATTTGGCCTTACGTAGATGAGGTAAATGTTTTTTTTTGTTTTTTGTTTAATTGAAATGGATGTTGTTTTTGTGTAACTTTGTATACATATGTGCACGTACAGGCTGCATCAGATCTGATAAGGAATAGTGTAGAGCCGATTCTTGAACAATATCGACCTGGAGTCTTACAATCTCTCACCTTCTCAACTTTGACTCTCGGTACTGCTGCTCCTCAATTTACAGGTTGGTTTAGGATGATTAACCAACTAGCTAGCTACATCATCATTAACCCTCAATTTCTATATATGTATAATTAATGTTGTTTTGGTTAGGAATTTCGGTGCTTGAAAGCGGGAGCGGAGGAATCACCATGGAGTTGGAAATGCAATGGGATGGAAATCCAGATATCGTCCTTGATATCAGAACCGTAGTTGGCGTGGGACTACCTGTGCAGGCAACCCTATTCAATCTCCATCTATTTATTCATTTAATTCTCTTTAATTGATTGTTTCTTGATTTGTGTTCCCTCCTCTGCCTATATGTATATATAGGTTAAGGACATTGGATTTACAGGTCTTTTCAGGATCATTTTGAAACCGCTAGTTCCCGAGTTTCCTTGCTTTGGAGCTATTGTATTTTCCTTGAGAGAAAATGTAAGATGTAACTGTAATTAATTGAGATTGATGGTGTATATGTATATATGTAACCTTGACCTTGGTGCAAACAGAGAGATCTTGATTTTAAGCTCAAAGTTATTGGTGGAGATATATCTTCAATCCCAGGGATATCTGAAGCAATTGAGGTTTGTGTACCGTTGGTTACCTTTTATTTATATAGCAATTACACAACATTTGATGTATGTATGCATGCAGGAAACAATAAGAGATGCTATTAATGATTCAATAACATGGCCTGTTAGGAACATCATACCCATAATACCTGGGGATTACAGGTATGCATCTGTATTTATGTATATTCATTACAAATTAAACTTACTATTAATTTGTATCGTGGTTAAATTCCTAGTGACTTGGAGCTGAAGCCATGTGGAACGCTAGATGTAAAGCTGGTGCAAGCAAAGGGGTTAACGAATAAGGACATCATTGGGAAATCTGATCCATACGTCGTGCTATTTGTTCGTCCCACACGTGAAAGAATCAAAACCAGCAAAACAATTGTAAGTGTCATTACATGTTGTTCAATTCAAAGTAACATTTGAAACTGAATGTACTTATTTGCATTTGAATTTAGAATAATCAATTGAATCCGATCTGGAATGAGCACTTTGAGTTCGTAGTTGAAGATGAAGCAACTCAACACTTGACACTAAGAGTATTCGACGACGAAGGGGTTCAAGCTTCTGAGCTCATTGGGTGTGCCCAAATTCTTTTAAAGGAACTAGAACCCGGGAAAGTTAAGGATGTGTGGCTCAAACTAGTAAAGGATTTGGGGGTTCAACAAGACAAAAAAGATAGAGGTCAGGTGCATTTGGAGCTCTTGTATTGTCCTTTTGGCACAAAGAGCGACCTTCAAAACCCTTTCAATAGGGACTTTTCCTTGACTTCTCTAGAGAAGACGCTTAAGATTGGGGAAGAAAAAGAGAACCCCAATGCACTTGAAAGAACAATAACTCAAAAGAAGAAGGAAGTAATTGTGAGAGGAGTTCTGAATGTGACGGTGTTATCGGCTGAGAATTTGCCGGCAGTAGATTTTATGGGAAAGGCGGATCCGTACGTGGTCTTAATGATGAAGAAATCGGAGACAAAAGTAAAGACAAGGGTACGTACGTATGTGATATATCAAAATTGCAAGACACAAGTATGTAGTGAGTAAAGTTTTGTTGCAATTACAGGTAGTGCATAACAACCTGAACCCAGTATGGAACCAAACATTTGACTTTGTGGTGGAGGATGGGTTGCATGAAATGTTGATATTGGAAGTGTGGGATCACGATACGTTCGGGAAGGTGAATGCATAATTATGTTTATATATAGTAGAAATGGAAAAAATATGTAGTGAAGTAATAAATAGTGTTAATTTGTGTTTGTAGGATAAAATGGGGAAATGCATAATTACGCTTACAAGGGTGCTATCAGAAGGGGAAGTTCAGGACAGTTATGGCCTTGAGGGTGCTTCTTCGGGAGTCCTTAACTTGCATCTCAAGTGGACGCCTAAAACTATATTCCGCGATACTTAATCAACAACAGATTCAAGAAACGCTCATACATCTTTCTCATTCCAACACCCGCTGTCGTAACCAATATTCTCCTCTATGCAATGCCTACAAATTATATTCGCAACATATTCCTTTTCATAGAGAGACGTGTATAAACGAGTTCATAGTGATCATCCGTTGTCTTACATTTTTTGAATAACTTACAATCAATCTCTTTGCACAGTCCACCCACCAAAACACGTGTATCTAATTCGAAACTCTAATTCAAAAATAATTACTTCAAGTGTACAAATCATTTTTTAAGAAATGCAAGTATAGAGAAATCATATATTTTTTTACCAGCAAGAAATAATATTATTGTACATAAAAGAAAATACAGATGTAAAGTTACAAAGCTTATAGAGAATGCAAAAAATCTCGGAGATACGCAAGAAAAATATATAACTCCCAGCCAACTCTCCACATCCCTCCTCTTGTCCGTCTGCATCAGAGTATATGCTTGCAATCAAACGAACCGAAAAACCTTCGCAGAGGATTTCATATCCTTCCTGAATACCTTTGTTGTTCCTCTCCATTCAAATGTACCAGAACCCGAGAAAAAACAACATGCTCCAGAATTTCCTCGATAACCTCTTTGTCACGAAGGAGTTCCATGATCTGAAAAACTCCTAAATAGTGTCTAGAAACTTCACCACTACCTCCACTAAGAAAGTAAATTCCTCCACAGATTTCGAGCCCAATTGCAGGTCAACAAAAACTATCCACAATCCTCAATCCTAGTTCCACACATCGAACATTTTCACTAAGCCAACAGAAGTGGGACACCTCCATTCACCAAGACATGGTCATAGCCACTGCCTCTGATACCATGTCAATCTCAAGATTTATTGACGAATCATCTTTTCTTATTTATTGTAATTTACAATAGAGAATGTTCCTTTATATGGGGAACAATATTAATACAAACCAAACTAGAAAACATAATACTAATAGGAAACCCTAATACAAGCTAAACCCTAATGGGCCTAACATAATAACCCTAATTAATCCTGATTGAAAGCGCTCAAGTTCTCAATCCAAAAACTCCAAATCTACACAAAAGCTCCAAATCTCTTCAGAGGAAATCCAAGCAGCTTGAAATGTTCCATATCTAAATGAAACCTAGAGTTTTTATAGTGATTTATGATGGCAAGATGAGGGCTTCAAGTTGGGAATTTATGAGTTCAACCACTAATCCTAATCCAATTCACAAAATCAAGCCGATGTTAAGAGAATTTCGGCAATTTCAACGATTTTGACGAGTCACCAGAGGTTCGAAAGAAGTTGTCGGAGTTGGGGATGGTCGTCGGAGACACTCTGTTATCCAGATTGGCGATGATAGAGGAGGAGGGAAGGAGGGCAGTGAAATCGGAGAGGATGGCGGTAATGTTGGAGGGATCGAGGAAGGAGCATTACCCACAAAGAAAGAGAATTGACCTCTACAACTATTCATCCCAAAAAATGCTGGTTTCCATAACCAACACCTCCTGGTTCCAGAAATTGGAGATAAAAAATCAAATTAAGTATTTAAAACCTGTTTGGTTTCATAGAAATTAGGGAAAATCGTAAGTTTTCCTCAATTTTAACAATCACACTATAGATCAATATAACAAAGAAATTAAATTCTAGCAACTAATAAGAACGAAATCAATTGAGAAAATAAATGGTTTCGGCATATGAATATATAGAAACACAAAGGAATGATGGACCCAATAGCCCAATTGGGTTGGAGACTAATTTGGGCAGGAGTCGATTTGAGTTGGAGATGAAGAAGAATTTGAGTCAGAGACAAAGAAGGGCATGAGACGATGAAGATCCACTCCCGCTCTGGCGACTCTCGACAAGAAGGAGAGGAATGAGAAGAAACATTAACTGATGAATTAATCAACTAAAAATGGGTAAATGGGTAATATGAACATTTTACATCAAATTTAACAATGTTAGGCACGGTGACCCTTAATGAAACTTTCCCGTATGGAACTGGCTCTTAAAATAGTAAACCGTAGTGGCGTGAAAAAGTGTTATACCATATCATAGTGACCATTAATTATCCCTAATTTCAATCAAGGAGTATGAATGTTTCAAACATTTTAGTGGTGGCAGACCATAATAGGGCCGCTGCTATTAAGCTCTATTGGCGGGGCAGAACCAAAATGTATGCCGCTATTAAACGTAGTCAGCCTGACCTTACTCTTGAGAAGATTCGTTCAATATATTAGTAGTTGCCAATCTAGGCAATTCAAACATAATAGTGGCAAATATTCACTGGTTCACTGATGTTAACTCAATTTATTATTTGATACAATAGTCAAGTGAAATTAAAAGCAACCGAAAGAAAGTAATGAGTTAATTATTTTGTTGCAAATAAAATGGAAAAGTTAAGAAGCAGACCAAAGTTGGTGGAGTGAAAGGTGAGGGCTAGAATATTTCCCAGAAGAGATGGCAGTTGCGACGAAATGATTAGCAGCGTCAGTATAGTGAACTCCATCCCAAACTATAGATTGAGACACGTTGTTGCAAATGCTGTATCCTGGTTGCCCGCATGTTGCTTTCACATTGTAATTATTCGGAGGTCCTCCATACCCACAGCAAGCCATGTGTGGATCCTCGAAACCTAATTATACAAACAATACCATCTTATTGTGTGTAGAGGGAATCAATAAATTAAGGATTGGATGAGGAGGACAGGACCAATACCGTATTTGTGGTACTTGGCAAACAGATTGTATTTGATGGAGTAGACATCCACATAGACGATTGTGGCATCCTTGAGAAGAGACCTCATTTCTTTACAGAGTTTGCGCAGGCCTTTATTAAAGACTTTAGCAACCGCATTGTGGACACGGAGACATCCAATTGCATCAACATCTTGCTTTGTATGGGGATGTAATGCCAGTTCTTTTGGTGCACAACCCATTGGACCCGTGTTGTGTATCCACAACTTTCGGCTGCCATATAGATATATGTTCTGCATG
>JAYMTP010000876.1:0-28283 GCA_036897365.1 Geranium brycei | reverse complement strand
ATATTAATATAAATATTATTATTATTATTAAAATAATAATTAATATTATTTAGTTATTAATAATTAAACCGGTCAGACCATACTTGAACCGGTCAAATCATATTTGAACCGATCAGACCAGACTGATTTCAAATCATAACTATTGAGAGCATTTTAGACTTTTTTCAAAAATAATTATGTTATATTTAACAGAAGTTACCTTAAGTATAACTTAAAAATACTTGGGATACCTGTAACGAAAATTTTAAACTTGAGATACTAATTTCGAAATAAGGTAAACTTGGGTAGTGAAGTAGAATTACTCTTATTTTTAATTAATGAAAAATTCCACATAACTACTTCATGCTATCTCGGATTTACACTCAACTACCTAAAAAAATGAAATCGTATTGTGAACCTCCTAAACTTGTATAGCGTGTCACATAGGCTCAACGGTGCTAAGTTTTTATCACGTGACCAGCATGTGAGTGTTCTTTTTGTGTAAATGCCCGAAGTACCATTTGTCTCTGTCCTGTTTCTAGTGTGAACACCAATAGCCTCCACCAGGGCGGCGAGCTCTTCGCCAAGCTCTGCCCGCCGCTTCTTCGAGCCTGCCGCTCGCCGCAACTTCAAGGATCTAGTCTTCGTTCTCCGGTTATGCCACCAGAACGGCAGTCACCCATCGCTCCTCTCCAAATCATTCTCTCTTATACTCCACGAGCTTTTCTCCAAATCTCCAATCAATTAAGAAACAACAATCAAAATTTGTAATTTTTGTGAACTACATTGCTAAACACTAAAGAAAAAGGAAAGGGATCGCTTTTTCCCCGACTTTCTTGCTCTTCTTCAAGCAAGAATCACTCGGCTCAATGGGCCTAAGCGGTCAGGATCAAGGACAGTCCAGGCCAGGCCGTGAAGAGAAGAGAGAAAGTTTGGATTTTTGTTCCTTTAAAATGCCTCTTTTTTCCTTTCCATCTTTCTCTTGTTTTGATCATTATGAGTGCATGCCCTCCTATCATCCCATTTCCGTAAAACTATAAATAAACATTTTGGAAGATACAAATTACAAGTAACAAACTTGTATAACAAGGCTTTTTTTTCTTTCTTTTTTTGTATATTTATTTCAATCTTAGTTTTAAGTTAAGAAACTCCATGGAAGTGCATATAGAGAGAGAGGTGATGGATTTTGGTGATGGAATGGAGTGGAACTTAATACCTTGCCAGAAATGGCAAGTTCTGTGACGTTCTTTATTTTTGATGATTGTGGAGTTTTCTTTGTTCTGTCTCTCATATTAATGGATGCAAATATATAAAGGCAGAGCCAGAGGAAAGGGATGACGATATCAATCTCGTCATCCCTAAAAACAATCAAATTTTGGACTCGAGTTTTAGTTTGAGCTTGAAGAGAGAGAACAGAACATCAGAAATTGAGATAAAGATAATAAATGACAAATTTTTGAAAATTTAATTGTTAGTTAAGGGCATTTTAGATTTTTCACCAACAACTTTGCACCGTCGAGCGTAAGTGACACGTTAGGTAAGTTAAAGGGGTTCATAAGACAATTTCATCTTCTGGAGTAGTCAAATGAAAATTCGAGATAATATACTGTAGTTATGTGAAATTTTCACTTTAATTTATAACAAAACATTTTAAGCTAGTAAAACCTGATGTCCTTGATTTAATAAGAGTATGTTAAAACTACGAGGCATTTTGAGAGTGTGATAACATGAGATTTAAATATAAGGTTTTAGGTTCAATTTGAATTTGTCGGCGATCTATACCTCATAAAGTGAGTATACGAATAAATTTTTAGGGGTAATTTCACTTAGGTTACCATACAATTTTATAGTCTCACTTAAGTCACCAAAAATCTAATTTAATTTGTGAGGTCACCAAACACATATTTTGTCTTACTGTTATAACTTCCGTTTGAGAAAGATTTGAAATGTCTATTTTGTCCCTGAGTGTTAACACTACCTAACCTATATCCTAACTCATATCTACTTATGCTTTTCATTTGGTTTTGTTAAGAGTGACAAAGACGAACAAGCGAAGTTGCATGCGAATCTTCTACCTGGGTTCTCAGTGGTATGCGATGTCTGAATCGGAGAAGAAATTCCACACTCGTATCGATGGTGTTGCCTCTCCTCTTTCATTATCGACGACGATCGATTGTGAGCAAAATGGACTCTTTGTGTTTTTTTTTATTTCGCTTACTACTGAATTAAGGATTATGGGTACTTTGGTCATTATTAAAAATTTTTGGTCATGTGTCGCGCACATGGGCGAGATAACGAAAAAATAAGTAACGAAAGTTATAACAGTGATACGAAATTTCTTTTTGTTGCCTCACAAAGTAAATTAAAAAGTAGTGATCGGGTCATGTGCCAAAAACTCGAAAGGAAAACCTATACCCGACATGTACTCAATTTTTCTCGGGTTTTACCCGTTCTGATTGGAGCAGATTAATCGTGTATCCTTCAAGTTTGGGTTTTTTTTCCATTCCTACGTGAGTATCTTCAAATTTAATAATAATAAATATATTGGATCTTAACATTAAATTTATTCACCCAAATTTCTTGATTCATTTCCAAATAATTTTACCACCATCTAATTTATTCATTCATAATAAATACTATTTAATTTGGAGAATATAATTTTTATTTACTCAATAGACAGCTGTCGGCAAGAATGAGCGAGTCTCCTTGGAAGCAGCGCGAATTGCGGGCTCCTCCTCTCTTCTCTTCCCTCCCCACTTGTTCTTTGTCTCTTATAAAAAGGCCCACACGAACCCAACAACACAGGCCCACACGAATCTCACAGGCCCGTAAATAAGTCCATCCCCTGGGGGCAATTCCGTAATCTCTCCACAACCAACCCCTTGGTAATTCCCGCAAAAATTACCTCACGCGCCTCGCTCTCTCGCGTCACCTATCCGCGTCACCGCCTCATCTGGACCGTTGGATTGTTTTCTCCAAATCGCCGATCTCGAAACCCTAGCACCTTCTCTCTCTCACAAATTGTCCACTATTAAAGCTTCAGATTCTTGTCTGAATCACCTCCATTTCCAATTTTTCAATCTCCGGAATCGGAAGAGGAGCACAGGGAATGAAAAGAGGAATTTGAATCGAATTGGGGATTGGGGATTGGGGGTTCTTGTTTCGTCGATTCAATTCGTGGGTTCATCGTTTTTCTGGGAATTTCTGCGATTTCAGCTCGAGGCTGAAGTGAATTGGGGATCTTCGGTTGATATGGCGGCGGAGAAATCCCCACCGGCGAGCTACGTGGAGTGGGAGGAGGTTTCGGTGTCGAACGACAAGGGGAGGAGGGAGGTTCAGTACTTTCTGAAGAGGAGCGATGGTGGTTCGGATCTGGCTGTGGTGGGGAAGGAGAAGAGCTTGAGGCACATGTCGTACCATTTCGCGATTCGGAACCGGTCGGTTCATGTTTCGTCGACGGTCAAGCTCAAGTCTCGGAGGGAGGTGGTTGATTGGCTCAGCTCAATCGTTTCAGGTACTTAATTTGATTTTGATTTGGTTAGTGTTTGGACGATTTTGGTGTTGAATTCTGGGTAAAATTGGATATTTAGCTGTTACATGTGCGATTTTGAGGCTTTTGGTTGCTGTAGATCTGAGATTTCAAATTTCAGGCACTCTCTCTCTTTCTTTGTCGTGGGACTATTTTGGGTCTTTTGGGGATGAGTTCTGGATAAAATTGGGCGTGTTATGTGTACGATTTTGCTGCAAAATTGATATCACTGTAGATTCTGGATCTGTTCTATTTTTATTTCAATTTAAAGGTTCATATTTGTTTATTTCAAGAACCTTAGTTTTGCTGGAAATTCCTATATAATTCAGAGATTTTAAGGTATTTTTTTGGCTACTCATAGTATTTTTTGACAGTTTTGGCAAAATCGAATAACCACTTTTTGCTGGTTTTTTGCTCAAATTGTGAGCTTCTAAGATTTTGTCCTTTATACATATTTGTATGCAGGACTGTATTTGAACCCAGATTTCAAATTTCCTTTTTTCTCTGACACATCTTTTTTTTCTTCTGATTTTGTCAAAAACTTGCTCTCAAATCTTTCCCATCTCACTTCTCCTCTGTCATGTTGTTTTTATCCAACAGTTGGTGGGTAATTACAAATATTTCTGTATTGTTATCCTCTTCTGTTCTCTAGATTATGTATTTGTGTTTCTCCAGATTATGTGGTTGTGTTCTTCCCTGTATAACTTCTCCAATTATAACCCTGAATTTGCTTTGGTGAATACTTGTTGTGGACAAGTTATTTTGGACATGTGTGGTCAGAATCTAAAAATTGGATTTACAAAACTGTTTTGTTGTTGGTTGTTTATCGTCTCCTTTGTTTAAAACATTGATCAATGTTCTTCGATTCCAAACCCTTCCATGATCCTGATCATTGAGCTGCAGATAATATATCTTGTTCATTAAGCCCCACCATCACCATACTGATAGAGCTTTCCACTCTTGTTCATATCCCCTTTTATTTTGCCAGCCTATACGGGCTACCATACGATGCACTATTCTCGTGTTCATGATATTCTCAACTAAATTTGATCTCGGCTGCAGGAATACTAAACCAAAATTATGAGCTGTTAAAGAGCATCGAACTCATATGACCTCAAAACCTCTAGGTCAATATATCTTTCGTGGCTAAATTTTGTATGAGTACTGTGTTGTTTTACCATGGGTTTTCTTTGGGAAATATAAACTGTACTCTCTTCTGGACAAAATGTTATTGTGTAGATGCATGGTAGTTTTATATTTTAAATTCTTGTTCCTCTGGAATAATCTTTTATTCAGTGAGTTTTGTGTTTTTTGTTGGTTCTGTGTTAAAAAGTCTGATGCTTATTATTAATTGTAGCTTTTTTTTTTTTAAATTTTGTAGTGTCTTCTAACTGCATTTCATATTCAGGTGGTACTTACAAAGATGTCAATGTTGCCGAGGAGCTTGATGTTAAGAATTTCAGGGTATGAATGACATCATTTATATATTTTCTTACTATTGTGGTTAATGTTTATTTGTTCATTGATTTTGAGGATTTCCTTGTAGTTGCAGGATGCTCAATTACAGAAGCCTGGTCACCATACCAAAGAATTTATATGGGTAGGTTCTCCATGGACTTGCAGGAAAAAGAGGAGGCACTATCATTCTTTTCGCCGAAATGGTGTCAGAATCTCTGTAAGTTCTTCTACTATGGCATGCTTTTAAGGCATTTCCAAGTCCTGTTTGTATTTTTTTTATGGAATGCCATATCATTGTGTGGTTACTAATTAATTTTCAAATTGCAGGTTCACGACTTCACATACGTTTTAGCAGAAGAAGATGAAAGGCTTGTTGCATACTTAGACGATATGTACGAGGACTCTAGAGGCAACAAAATGGTGGTGGTACGATGGTTTCATAAAATTGATGAGGTTGGTAGTGTTTTACCTCACAATTTTAGTGACAGAGAGGTTTACTTTTCTCTTTGTCTTCAAGATCTCAGTATTGAATGCATTGATGGATTGGCTACTGTTCTCAGCCCCCAGCACTTTGAGAAATTTCAAAATGAGGGAAGACATACATTGTTGGACCCATTTGTATGTTGCAAGCAGTTTGAAAATGATGAAGCCAAGCCTTTTGACATAACACATGTAAAAGGTTATTGGAAACAGGAGATACTGAGATATATGAACATTAGCCCTCCAAAATCTAGCTCAAGTCCCCAAACATCTGACTGTCTGAGGCTGGAAAGAACTTATAATGACACGGACGTACCGAGACCTACAAAGCGGCTTTGTGTGTCCAGGGATGATGGGAACTTGCAGTGCACCAACAACAAAGAATCGATCGATGCATTATGTCTAGAAGTGCCCCAGTTGAATTTTAACTCGATTGACTGCAAGATTGGAACTGAAGTACGCAATCCCGTAGGAGAATCTACTGGAAATGAGGCAGTTAAACAAAATTTTCCACTAGCTGTAGGCTCCCAAATAGAAGTGCTGTCTCAGGATAGTGGCGTGAAAGGATGTTGGTTCAGAGCTTTGATAATCAAGAAACACAAGGATAGGGTGAAGGTGCAATACCAAGATATTCAGGATGCAGATGATGAAACTAAAAAATTAGAGGTATACTAGTGCATTATTAATGTTATATAAATGGTTATGATTTTCTTACTCTTATATATCTTATTTATGTTGTATGTTTTGATGTGTTGAAGGAATGGATTGTAGCATCAAAGGTAGCAGTCCCTGATCAATGTGGTATGCGCCTTCACGGAAGGGCAATTGTCCGACCTCATCCACAGACCAATAAAGGCAGAGTTTCTTGGGTTGCTGGTGTTGGTTCTGCTGTGGATGTTTGGTGGCATGATGGGTGGTGGGAAGGCATTGTTGTGCGGAAAGAATCTGAAAATAAGCTTCACATTTACTTTCCAGGTTAGGAAATATTCCTTCTCGCATAAAATCTCTTATGTTATGCATGTGAACTGTTAAGTTCCTTTCTTTGCATGATTGTAGAATATTTGTATTGCATGCCCACTTATGTTGCTTATCCCTACTCTTGTAGGAGAGAAGAAAGAATCTATCTTTGAACTCGGTGACTTGAGACTGTCTCAAGAATGGGTTGGCAACATTTGGAGATACATTAAAGATAGACCCGACATTGCAACCTCAATAGTAACTGGCTTGCAAAGTAATGAAGTGGCAGTTAAATCCAATGATTTGAAATTGGTTCAAGCCGAGCTGTCCAAAAGTCAGTTGCCCTTGCCTTCGGTAGGTGATGGTTGCCAAGCAATGGAAGTTGAAGCTACACGGAGCCCACCTCATTTAGATTCTATAACTTATATCGGTAGAGAATCAGTTGTTCAGGATCTATCAAAAGACAGTTCCCTTTCTGAGCTGAAATGGTCGTTGAGAAAGAGAAGACGAGTAAGGAGAAGATCTGTTAAGAAGCTGCAGAAGTTTGACAATGCTAAGAAATTGACCATAGGCAATGGCAATGGCAATAATGCAAGCACTACTGAAGTTTTGGGGTCTCAGGCCTTTGAAGAATTTTTTATTTCAACATCCATCAAGGTTGATCATGATAACTGCAAATACATAGGAGACACTGTTTTTACCTCTTCAGTTGTGCCTCCTCTTACAAGCTTGGTTATGTCTCGATGATCAATCTGTCCAATGATGGCTTAGAGAGTTTTGACATCTTAGGTTCTTTTCTTCAACCTTTACTCTCCATGAGCTACAACCCTGTAGCTTGCTAACATCTTCACGTTGGGAAATGATTATTTGACTATCATTTCTTGAGTGTTCGTTCTCGCATTTAGCAATTTGTAAAAATAGTTTAAGTGGTCGAGTTAGACTGCAGTAGATTGACCTCTTGAACTCTATGTGGTATGTATCAGTCTTTTGCCTGAAGGATGAGGGTTTTTACATAAGTGTAATTGTACATGAATCATGTTGAATAAATCTTACTTCTCATTTTTGTTGGGAATTTTGTTGTCAGCTTTGCAAGTATGGTGCCATGATAACATTCCAATTTTTTCATATAATTTTTATGTTTATCCTTCATTGTGTTATCATGCATTTGTAATCCTCATGGTCAGTTGTCTTGTAATTTTCTGTAACTGAAAACTACAACATACCCTCTGCACTGTTTTATTTGTGTTGAATGCAATTTATGCTGCAACTAAATTTGCTTGGCTTGCTTGTTTCGTCTTGTGCTCGAGTCCAAGATTCCTAGGCTCTGATTAGAAATTTATAGGATAAACCTTTCAATACCATTTCCTAGTACGTGGCACCTAGGTCTTAGATCCTGACAGCCTTTGTAAACTAGTTCCTTGTATTGAGTTGAGTTCAAGGTATTAGATTCTGTTTGGTAATAAAATAATTGCTGTATTGGTAATTAGGCAACACCATATGATAAATTGATAAATATCTTTGACTTGGCTGGTTTATTTTGGACTTACCTGTGGACCCTATGCAACTTCACTAGATTGCTTTCATTTTTTAGCCTAAGTTTTCCGGCTTGGTGGAGTGTAATGGAACTCCACTTGGTTTGACTGTGATATTTTATCCTACCTACTTATTTTGTTGAATAATTCCAGAAAAGGAAGTTTTTAGTCTCATAAGCAACCTCCATATAATAAATTCTAGAGGCCAAAAACAATTACAATAGTAGCTGTCATGTGCCTTTGGTGAATGAAGCATCTTTGTCAACTTAATACTAAAGCCTCTTTTTCTTGCAAACCTAACACCATGATTCATTTTCTTGCAGTGTTTAAAGAAGAAGGTTGGGATTGCTCTTTCGTCGCAGCAAGAGCTGTTCATAGATCCTTTTCAACATCAGTTCGCTCCCTTGTCTGAAACATGGGATCACTTGTATAAAGTGTTTTGGTTGATGCGTGAAGTTGATCAGTTCGATATGGAGCTCTCAAGAGGTGATTTCAAGAAGCTGCCTGAAACTAGTCTTGCCGTTCTTGAATCCTTATCGCTGCCTCTTGTCTGTACTTTCTCTCTTGCTTAGTTTATGCTCATCCATCGTGAAAGGTTCTTGAGACTGATGGTTTTTGTTGAATCAGGTACAGGAAATCGTTCTCTCTGCAGATATTCGCTGCACGGATTGTCAAAAGAGATTGGCCGATGTGATGGCAAAGATGAAAGGTAAAATTCTTGCCATATATAATGTATTGAGAAAAACTATTGTCTTGGAAATTCTGAGGTTGTCAAATGGATTTTTGTTTTGTGCTGGATTTGAACTATTCATAGGATGTTAGTTTTGAAGGAACAAAACAAGAAAAGTGGGTCTTTGTTGTTTATTTATATGAACTGGCAATGTTGGGACTTTTCTCGTATAAGAAAAAAATCCTTTCTACACACCTACTTCCTACTTCCTCCTTGCACATGATACATGTGCAGATTAATGTTTTCATCACAAGTCTTTTAGCGTACTGATTTAGGTTCGTTTCTGGATGTTTTCATCGGAGATCAAGAAATATGTCTGATTTAGGTTCATTTCTGGTTTATGCAACTGTCTTATACATTACCCGACTACTGTGACCTTGTTGTACTTGAATAAGTCATTTACAATACCTTGATGCACTTCTTTTCTTTAGCAGAAACCGAGTCTGTGATTGTGAATGTGCGGGAGAAGAAAGTAACTCTTATTTGTCGGTACCCTTCTGCTTATAAAGAACCCTTGAATCCGATAGGCAAGGTAGAGCTCATCAGAAGAATGTTTCGATCTTCCCCTTAGTTCAATGCAAGCAAAAGAGGTTTGTTTTGTTTGACAATAATTATCTAAATTTTGATTCTGCATAAAAGTGTTAGTTCATAGACCTGAACTTTGCAAACAAATTTAATTATGTTTATGGCGAATTTCTCAGTTTCACTGTAATAAAGCAGAATCATATTTAAAATGTGCTGAAATCATAAACTATTGAGATCTCATTCGTTCCCATTTCTTTTTGCTGAAGAAAAAGATGGTTTGTGATGCTGAACAAGGCAAAGCAGAAGTTACAGTTCCATGGCACCAAAACAAAGGTATGCTACAAACAAAACTTGAAAGTGAATTTTAGGACAAACAAAACAAAACCTTGTACCTTATCATATATGCAGAATCAGATTCTAAAACTTGAGGACATGTCATTCTCAGGTCTATTCAGATTCTGAAGTTCCATAAATACATTTTCCCGTGTTCTTTAAACCTTTGAATCAACCTTTCGTTGATCTCAAATTCTGTCCGCTCCCAAACTTCATGTCAACGAAGGTAAACTTTTTCTCTTCGTGGTCGAATTCGTTATCAGCAGTGCTCTAAAACTCTGTGACACTTCCCGAAGGGAGAAATCGTTCTAGGTGGTTCAGTTTTACCGAATTATCATTTGGTTAACTCAGTCAAACCTGGTCAATTTTTTTTTCTTGTGTATGTTTTGAAAGCATTTAATTTTACTAAAAGATCGTCATTTTGTTTCTCTATATATATAATAATTATTTCATATAAAACGAGTTTTGCCTATTTCTCTCCGAATTTTCATAAATCCTTACTTTCTGCCTCATCGAGTTCTTCCCCATCCCGAATTTTATAACCTTGGTTTTCAGGAGGAAAGAGACTGAAGAGAGACACCAATACTAACGAGTCTTTCTGGTTTTGCTTATATATTTGCAGTACTGTTGCATGATGCTGAAGATTAACATTGACTGCAATGGCTGTTGCAGGAAAGTTAGGCGGATTGTTTTGAACATGAAAGGTTAATCCTTAAACTTACCAACAAAACTCAAATCAGTACTAAACTATTCTGAAGTATAGAGTCTCTCATCGAATAAATGAAGAGAAAAAAAATGAGAGCTCGGTTGTTTTGGGTATGACCCTTTGGCCGTCTTCTCTATATATTTATATATAATTTTGAACATGAGACGTTCATCTTTAAACTTTCCAAGAAAATTCATATAGGTACTAAACTTAGTTCAAGTATAAAGTCCCACATCGAAAAACTGTAGAAAAAAAGAGAGCTCAGTTATTTGGTTGTACGACCCTTTTGTCGCCTTCTTCTTTTGTTATGAACAATGTGTAGTCTGATTCGATATATATATGTATGTTTTTTTGTCTTTTTCTCTTCTTTTGAATAATGCTAGCTTGACTTGATATATATGATATTGCAGAAGTGGAGACGCATATGATCGAGAAGCAGCAATGCAGGATTAGTGTGTGCGGGAGGTTCAGGCCGTCGGATGTGGCGATAAAAATGAGGAAGAAGATGAAACGAAGGGTCGAGATTCTGGAAATTCAAGAGTTCGACGAGACCAACGAGCAAATGGAGCAACCGAGGCCTATCGAAGATCGTTAGTTTGAAGTCCGAATTTTCTCGAAAGGTGTAGAGGATATAAACTCGTTTCAGAAGAATATGAACAGAAGCTACGAAAGAGGACTATACTATATATGCATATGCATAAATAAAGCAGGAAAATTATGTTTAGTATAATGTAGCATAGCAATCAAGATTATACACATTTGTTAAGACCACAAAGTTGACTCTCCCAACAAATATAAAGATCAATAATACTATTGATTTAAATGTTCTTGGATCATTTATACAGGTTATTTTTGTAATTATTCTCATGTTGTTTCTTAAGAAAACATTCAGACCTATCTTAAGTACTATTGATGAAGGCCAGCTTAAGCTCTACCCTCAATTGATATTGCGGATTCAGATGCATTACGTGCGAAAACAATAATCTCATTATTGGTGATTCTAGCAAAATCATCCATCAAAGTCATTATAAACCATTGGTCATTAAGGCGTATTTTCAATATGTGGTTTGATAAGACGCCAATTTGTCCACTATTAGTGGATAAAATTATTTCCTGTTGTAAATGATACATTTGTTTGGGAAAAAAATGAATGTTTGATCACATCAATCAAGTTTTATGAAGGACGGAGTTGTCAAGTGAGGATTTATTAGAGGACCAAACTCTGTTGAACAAAAATCGAATGCTATTGAATAATTAGTTTTTAATCACTAGAAAGTGAGTCGATTTTCTTTGAATCGAACCAACCGAGTTTTACAGGCCTGGCATATGGGCATATGTTTTGGGCTTCAATCTATCATTTGGGACCTATTTTAAGTTCAAATATTTTATTTAAACTCAATTTTTTATGTATTTAAACAATTGAAGAAGCGAAGAGAAAAGATGATTAACCGTTGAGAGCGACCCATGACATCTCAATGTTGGTTCGATTTTTTTGATTAACCGCTGACTTTGAGTTATGTGAACCATATTCAAATCAAAATTGAACTATAACTAAACCATTACTCATGGTTTCCAAATTTTCGAGTTTGATTCGTGTTGGTTTCCGGTTTGATTATGGTTTTTGGTTAAAAGATGGACAGTCCTAAGGCCCAATCTTTATTACTATGAGCTCAAGGCCTACTATTCGTCTTATGGGCTCAAGGCCCACTCTTCACTGCAGACGATCTCTCGCGTGCGCTAGAATGAGGAAAGCTACGAAAACAAAACGGTTTGTTTCATCCTCTTTCCTCTCAATCAGCCCCAAAATTGGACCCGAAATCGGCAAAGCCCTAAACCTAGATTCGCTCCGATCAACCAATCCGATGGCCGGAGGAGATTCCCGCAGCAAGCACTGGCGCTCCTCCGATGACGACGACGAGGCGGTGAAGTCTTCGAAGCGCCACAAGCACCGTCACCACCACCGCCACCGCCACAGCTCGAAGCGCGACGAGGAAAGTCAAATTGAGGGCGGAGAGGTCGCTCCTCCTGCAATTCATCACCCTCCTGCTGTTCTCAACGGTTTGAAACCGGACGATGATCTGGAGGAAGGGGAGATTCTCGACGAGGAGGGATTTGGTGGATATGATAAGGAGCTTGAAACTTGCGATGGATCGAGCGAACAGATTCTGGTAGTTTTCTGATCGCTCTTCCTCTTCAATCGGGCATTTTATGTGCAATTGGTTGTTGAGGAAGCCGAGTAATGATGTTTTAAATTTTAATCCAAAATTTGAATCTTTCTTGCAAAAATTTATAGTGTTTGGAAGTTACTAAAGGTTTTTCTTTGATAATCTAAGCGTTTGGCATTTATTTTGATTTGATTACTCACGTTTTCTTAGTGACCAAATGGTAGTTAATCTGTTGTTATTGGGATATAATGGAATTGTTGTTGTTGTGAGAACTTGCTGGATACCCGGGTTAGTGCCTCATGAACATGCCCGCAATTTGTAAATTGCAAAAAGAACTTTCCTAGGCGATCCAGTGAGCAGATTGATGGCTTACTTTTGATTTGTAAGAGCTGGCTAAATGTTAATGTTTATATGTTTTGTACATTAGGTACTTTATGATTACTCTTTTAACTGTCTATCTGCCGCGATAATGATGGAATTGGTTAACATTTTGCAGGGAGATCGTGTTGAAGACCATTTGACTGGAGGAGGGTTAGTTCATAACTCTAGTCCTCTAGTGGAAGAGAAAGCCAAGAGAAAACATAGCAATTTGAAGACGGTGAAGGAGGACTGGAATGGCAATGATGTGACCAATAGTTTAACCCCAGAGAAAGAAGACAAGACGGGTTGTAGAGATCATTTTGCTACTAAGATGAATGACGAGTCTACTTTGCGGAGGCATCTAAGTGCCAAACCTAAAAATGAGTTAGTTTCTGGAGGTAACCCACATGATCTCAGCAGTGGGGATATGGGTTACAAGCCTCGTAAGGTAGACAACAGCGATAGGATGGAATCTGATTTTTCATTAAGAGGAAGTGACAGGGGAAAGAGGTACTATCATGCCGATCATGTGGAAGGTGATGAAAGCAGAATGGCTGGTAAGAGAAATTCACCGTCCCCCAATAGGCTGGGAACCAAACATAAGGCCTCACCTTCTCGTTATAGGTATGAAGATGAGGTTCAGGCTGCAGCCAGATCAAGGTCTATTGAACGTGGAAGGGAGAGATCTCATTCTCATAGTGTAATTGAAGAGGATGTTCGTTTGAAACGAAGGCACCATGTTGACCGTGATTCTACGTATCACGCTCTTAAAGACAAAACTGAGTATGACTCCGATGAAGGAAGAATTTCTAGTAGCAGTAAGGGTCGTCTTCCTATTGGAGGAGAGAATGGGCTTCGAAGTCGGGATAGATGGGAGAAAGATAGGCGCAGGGAGAGCGAGTCTGACAGGGATGGCAAGAGGGATGCGGACAGGGATGGGGATTGGGGAAAGGAGGAGCGAAAAATGAGTAAGGACAGAGATCACAGAAGGGAGAGGGAACTTCTTAGGAGCAGGGACAGGGATCGCGGAAGGGGGAGGGAACACGAAAGTAGCAGGGACAGGGATCAAGGAAGGGAGAGGGAACGTGAAAGGAGCATGGACAAAAGGGATTATGGAAGGGGGAGGGAGCGAGAAAGAAGCAGGGACAGGGAGAGGAAGCGGGATGCTGAAAGGCATGGGAGCAAGGATAGAGAAGTTGATAGAGATAGGAGAAGAGATTGGAAGGATAAAGATGCGGAAAGGGAGACTAACAGGGATGTTGATAGAGATAGAGACAGAGTTAGGGACATGATATGGGAGAGTGGGAGGAATAGGGGAACTGATAGAATTCAGGATGTTGAAACCGATAAAGATAAGTACAGATATCTTCGAGATGACTATGTAGATCGAGATAGGCATAGACAGTCTAGGCTCTCGAGACATGATGAATTAGAAAATCAGCGGGACAAAAACAGAAAATATGATTCAACTAAGGTTCACAGTTCCAAGAGTGACTCTTTAGAAGAGGGTGAAGAGAAACAGAAGAGGTGCCTCATTTTTAATATGTTTTTTTTCCTTTTGTTCACCAAAATGATGAAATCTGTTCATTTACATTTCTAATCACTTGTTCATTGATTGTAGAGATGAAGATGAACAAGAGGATTATGATGAAACAGTTCCATTGCAGCTTGCCGAACAGGAGGAGGAAGATCTCAATAGAATTAAGGAGGAGAGTAGAAGGCGAAGACAGGCCATTCTTGAAAAATACAAGAGTAAGCAATCAGAGCAAAAACCCCAACCTCAGTCAGAGGATGCAGAAAAAGGTGTGGTTCTTTGATTTCCATATAAGCTTCTTGTTCATATTCTTGAAATTTAAATTTGAATCCATAATATATGCCAGTTGTGCCATTTCAATTTGGGTTATAAGAGCATGTAGGTAATGTTTGGTATTTGATATTCATACTTCACGCTGCAAATAACTTGTGGAAACATTCTTTGGAAATTGGTATTTAATTTTTTTTAATTGTTGGCTGAGAATGCCTTTTTGTTTCAGTAAAGAGCAAATAATCTTAAAGAATATGATATGGAATTTCCATGAACCCTCCAGTTTGATTCATTCAAAATTTGAAGGAAACAAGTATAGTCTTATTGTTTGGAATAATAGCTGATTGTCTATCTACGTACCTCAAACAGAGAAGGTGTCTACAGAGAAGAACCCTAGTCAGCCTATGGATCCTGGTAATGAAATTCCAGATAATCATGATGATAGCAGTAATGGTGTAGATACCTCTGGCGCTGACCCAACATTTTCTGTTGGCAAATCTCCTTCACAAAACGGAATATTTACTTCTGAGAGGAATACAAGTGCTGGAGGGCTTGGAGAGGGTACTCCAAAGGTTTGTATGCACTATTTATATTTACAAATAATATCTTGGTTGCATTTGCATGAACGAATCTCATGTTTTATTAGTATTTTATTAGTATTTATATATTCTTTATTATATTTTGCAGAGTGAGAGATCAAATGACATGTTTTGTGATGATATTTTTGGAGAGTCGCCAGCTGGAGCTCGTAAATTGGTAGGATATGCTGCCTGGTTACATACTTTACATTTGTGGTTTGATGCAACTGCAATCGTGATTGATATTTGTTTCTGTAATGTTTCTCTAGCTAAGATGACAAAAACATTAATGTTAATCAATTATGCTAGAGATGAGTATGCTGAGGTTTTGTACTTCGCATTTTTTGCAGGGCAAAGAAAATTGCTTACATATTGAAAGGAGTGGTTTTCATGACAATTGGGATGATGCTGATGGATATTATAGTAAGTATTTGATAGCTTGATGGGCAATGCATGTTTCTTCAACAATTGCATGGAGTTTTTTGTTGTTAATTTTTATTTTACACTATTCTTAATTAGTCCTTTTTGGTTTCTTTCCTCGCTGTTTCTTTACCTTTGTTTTTTAGGAAATTAATGCTCTTTATTTTAGTTAAAACCCAATATTCTGCGACTCTTGACATTCGTCTTTTTGGGATGGTTTCTAGTTCCCGCAAATATTTCCTTTTTCCACATCACTGCTTTATGGTGACATGTTCGGAGTGTATATTGTATACACTGTATCATTTTATACTTGAAGAAATTGTACCATGGGTTGGGGTGAATCCTTACATTCATTTTTGGTTTTTGTTTTTCCATTCTATTTTTTCTGTTCTCATGCTGTTGAGTATTGATGCAGGTTATCGGTTTGGTGAAATACTGGATGGAAGATATGAAGTTATTGCTGCTCATGGAAAAGGTGTCTTTTCAACAGTAGTCCGGGCAAAGGATCTGAAGGCTAGTGATGATGAACCAGAAGAGGTGGCTATTAAGATAATTCGGAATAATGATACAATGTTAGTTCTCATTAGCCTCAACTGCCTTGTTTCTATTACGAGCCCCAAATGTTGGATTACTTACATCCGTCTACACGTGCAGGTACAAAGCTGGTATTGAGGAGCTTGGAATATTGAAGAAACTAGTAGGTGCTGATCCAGATGATAGGCGACGCTGTGTTCGTTTTCTTTCAAGTTTCAAGTACAGGAACCATCTATGTTTAGTTTTTGAATCTCTAAATATGAATCTGCGTGAGGTGCTAAAGAAGTTTGGTCGCAATATCGGTCTTAAATTGACTGCGGTGAAAGCATACGCAAAGCAGCTTTTTGTTGCACTGAAACATCTTAAAAATTGTGGTGTTCTGCACTGTGATATAAAACCAGATAACATGCTGGTAAGGCTTTTGTCTTCATAATCCAGTTGATTCTTGATTACTCTATGCATTTGAGTTCCCAGTATGTATTTATTACTTGATTTTTTTTCCAGGTTAATGAGGCAAAAAATGTTCTCAAGCTTTGTGATTTTGGTAATGCAATGCGTGCTGGAAAAAATGAAATTACACCTTACCTTGTGAGCCGCTTTTACCGTGCCCCTGAAATAAGTAAGTCTGACTCTCACATACTTCAAATGATGCATAAATGGTTTTGAATGCAATTATATTTGAATGATGATTTGGGCATAATTTAATATTTGGAGACTGATTAACCCAGTATTCTTTTTACTTTGCAGTTCTTGGTCTTCCTTATGATCACCCATTGGATATTTGGTCAGTGGGTTGTTGTTTGTATGAACTTTATACTGGAAAGGTTCTATTCCCTGGTCATACGAACAATGACATGCTGCGTCTTCACATGGAATTGAAGGGCCCTTTCCCCAAGAAGATGCTCCGCAAGGTAATAGCTTCCTATTGTTCATCCATGCTTTTGGCAAACAATATCTGTCTTTAGTCATTGGTGGCATGATGGTAATGCTGTTTAGTTTGTATTAGTGTATCGTGTTTGCTGGACTTTCCAAGTATCATGACACGTGTGTTTCTGGGTATTTGTTTGTCTCTGATAACTATCATATTTCTTGTCTCCATTTTGTACGCAGGGTGGATTTATTGATCAGCACTTTGACCAGGATTTGAATTTTCTTGCAACTGAAGATGATCCTGTTACAAAGAAGGTATACATCTTCTTCTCAGTACCTCTTTTACCTTTGTTAATGGTGCTTCAATTGGGATGGATGCATATCGACTGATTGTTTATTCTGTCTGTATAGGTTATAAGGCGGACCATTTTTAACATAAAGCCCAAAGATATTGGATCAATTATTTCAGGCTCATCCGGGGAGGATCCCAAGATGTTAGCTAATTTTAAGGATCTCTTAGAAAAAATATTTATGTTGGATCCTGAGAAGAGGATAACAGTATTGCAGGCCTTGAATCATCCATTCATCACGGGCAAGTGAACCATGTTGATGATTTTCTGACTCCAGAAATGCTGTTGAACTAGATTTTAAGTATATTATGATCTAATATTCAGAATCTAATCATTGGGCATTGTCTGTTCTTTATCTTCTGTGGTGGCCTGAGGGCCTAAGGTCGCAGTGTTTGCAAGATTGAATTCAAAGGGACCAGGAGTACTCTTTCCTGGCAATTCTTCCAGTGGGATGTACTGTTTCTATAGTAAGACAACTTGCTGAAGGCGTTATCTTCTCTCCTGTAGTCATTATCGATTATAGCCATGTGACATTTTATTACATCTGTTTTCTTTGCATTAGAGTTACATTTGTACCTTGAACTTTGTTTGCCGATTCTATTTGTGGGAAAGTAATAAGGAGAAACTAGATCATTTTCATTTGCTCTGTGAAATAACATTTGTTGTCTTTGCTTATTTTACAATTGTTAGTCATGACAGGGCATCTCTCTTATTTATTTATTAGTTATATTGGTTTGTATCCTCTCGTTGGGTTATTAATTTTTACATACTCATGCTTTTGCATTCTCTTTATTTCACTTTTGTCGTCAATTTCTATGTTCTAGTGTTTATTACAGTTGTTTGGAAAAGGCAAGTCTGATTCAATTTTTCATTCAGGATACCTGCTACCGCATTTGAGGCCATTCTCCAGTTCTTTGATGCTTAAGAGGCACTCAGGAGAAGGTACCTTGGTCTGTTTGTTAGGAGTTATTTGAGACTCAGTTTCGTGTTATATATACTAACCTGCTGTCACTTCTAAAAGAAAGATTCTACAAGATTCTACATTATTGAGTGTTAGTAGGATTGTTTTTTTTTAACTCTTTGCCAATCCGGGCCAGTGTGAAAATTTGTTGAGCGCTCCCTTACTTTTGTTTCATATTTTGTTTGCTTGTTCTCTCGAGGTCGTGTCTTTCAGTAAAATCATTCAGCTTGTCTCTAGCATTTTGTGGCTCATATTTAAATTTCCTGGTGAAATGAATTGCATTCAGTAAAATCATTTAGCTTGTCTCTAGCATTTTGTGGCTCGTATGTAAATTTTCTGATGAAATGAATTGCATCTGATTCATGATCTGGTGGTTCATGATGACATCAGCACTGGAGGTGTATGGCTGCAGCATTGATGCGAGAGGATATATATCGGTGAGGAAATTATCCATTCAAGTTTTCTCCTGCTGCTCTTGTAAATTTGGTCTTTTAGCAATTCGTTTGAGATTCATTGACTTAATATCAGTTTTTTTCTCTTTTTTTCTCTTCTGTAATAGGGCATAGACTCCATGATTCTGCCACTCGGGTAAGTATTTTTATAAAATTTGTCAGTTCTCAGCATCTGGTCTATAGAGATCTTACTTATCTGACTCCCATTTTTCATATTGGCAAGTTAGTTCTTCATCTTGTTCAGTAGATCCTTTTGTTATTGAAGATAGGTCTATGTTTTAACTATAAAATACTAATATAATATAATGACATAGCTGACAAGTAAGTTTTAAAACAATTATTCTCGTATGCTATTAAACATAGACCAATCTTTCACTACTGAGTATTGAGCATAATTTAATCTAGAGTTTCCATAGTTGTTCATATTGGCTCGTTAGTTCTTCATCTTGTCCAGTGGATCCTTTTGTTATTGAAGATAGGTCTATGTTTTAACTATAAAATACTAAACATATAATATAATGACATGTCTGATAAGTAAGTTTTAAAACAATTATTCGTGTATGTTATAGGAAACACAGACCAATCTTTTACTACTGAGTATTGAGCATAATTTAATCTACAGTTTCCATAGTCGTTCATTTTGGCTAGTTAGCTCTTCATCTTGTTCAATAGATCCTTTTGTTAGTGAACATTTAATGACGTGGGTGACCAGTAAAATCCATCAATTTTGCTTGTTATTAAACTTTGTTATTTGTCTGTTAAATTGCCGAATGAAAATAAGTGGCCACATGTTACCTTGTCATATTCTAATTTTCTCTCTAGCAAATACTAGTGTGGCAAATGGGACCTCTAAATTGACGGAAGCTGATGGTAAGGACCAAGCTTGTTGATTTTGTTATATACAAAGTCTAAATTGGCATATAATTAATATATGGACTAAATTGTTTGAATCCTGATGGTTTAATGATTCTTTTGGTAGTTTTTCCTAAACAATATGCATGAAGTTCACACAATCTAGGGCCTTACCCTATAAGTCGAGTAATTAAATGATGCCACCTCATCAAAATTTAATCAATTCAGTCCCTGAAATTTATTGGGACTGAATGATGATAAATTAGGTGGCATTTTTAATTGGTTGATTTAGTCTTAAGTTAGCAAATGCTTGGCTTTGGCTATTCTCTCTTGCATATAGAATTTATTATTTATTGATCTGTTCTAGATATTATGAGATTTTGGATCAACAAATCATAGCCTGTGTTAAACTTTTCTTTGTTGAACTTGCTTCTACTCTTTAATGTTTGAAACAGTTTTCTTCACCTGGATGTAATTGTGTTACTTGTTTGAAGTTCAGTGGCTTTCATGTCCGTGATATGTGTATGAATTCCATTTTTGAAAAAAAAACTCTATAGATGAAATGCATAGGTTTATATGTCCGTAAGGATCATTTTTCACAATTTTGCTCCTTTGTGTCAAGTCATGAGTCACATGAGCCTATACTGTGGTGGTCATCCATAATGTTTTGATGAGAATACTTGGTAAAAATGTCTGGAGTCATGCTACATTCGTTGGTTTATTTCCATATGTTCCATGGCAAAGAGCAATTTGTTCTTTCAGATTGGTAGTAAATTTCAGGTATGTTTCTTTTATGAAGTGAACTATTACTGATTATGGAGTTAGAGACCTTTTCCTATCATGCCCTCTTGTGCTCCCACTTGCTAAGGAAATTGCGTGGTGATAATAGCTAGCGCAATAAAGGATATTTATCGCTAATACTAGCGTATTGCTTATTTTGGTATATACCATTGTGTAGAGGACACATTTTTTTGTCTTCTAATTTAACGGGTTCTCTGGATTAACTACTGATGCTGTAAATATGCTTTTTCTTTCCTATTCGACATATCCTTTGTTTCGGTTTTATGTTTCTGCTGTCATTGCCTTGTTCATCCTTGTGTACTTAAGGGGCTGGTATGTCTGTTTCATGTGCTGTTAAGCGGGAGGAGAAATTTACATGTACTATGCAAGTTTGATGTCTTTTGACTGCTAAAGTAAATAAAATCGCTTTGCTATTTTCATTTTTGATCTTTTATTCTTATGCTACGGGACTAATCATTGTAGAAATATCAATTAGCTCGTCTTTTATCTCCCAAAAAAGTTTCTTTGGAATAAGTAATATGTATTGCATGTTATCATATTATATTAGCCGCAAATTCACACCAATTTCTTTGACTTGGTAAAAATTGTTTCATGGTTTTGATCCTAGAAAATAAATGTATTTTTTGAAACTGCCTGAAAATAAATGTTAATTTGCAAATCGGTTATATATGAATGGAAATTTGATAATTCAATTTCAAGAACATGTCATTGTCTCTAAACATCAGTGATTTTAGCCTCACATTTCTGAAGGAGAGATTGTAAGTTCGAGCCTCATTGAGAATGATGTAAAGGGTTTTACGGAAATATGATTGAGAAATTATCATTTTGAAATTGAACTAGCAAAATATATTTCGTCAAATATATTCTCAGAATGACCTCTTAAAAAGTAATTGGGGATTAATTGAAAAATATATTAGATTAAATGATTAATTGAGAATTATAAATGTTAATTTAGAATTATTCAAACAAGCGAGAGATTTTTCAATATTGACTCAGTCAGAAAATCAAAATGAAGCTAACTAGTAAAATCTCACAACACATCATCAAAATAGAAATGTTCAAATAAGAAACAATATGGCGGAGGAGCATATGTTGACTACCAAAGATATGGTGCACATGAGCCAGTTATAGAACAAATTGTTCAGCAAAATACAAGTAAACCTAATTGCAGTTCCGAGTAGCAAAACCTAATCCTATAAGTATGCAAGAACTTACATATACACTACTCTTTTCAGCAACCTATGATCTTCGACTAAGAATGAGTTCACGGAAGTCACTGTCCCCTCCGTCTTTTCTTACCACTTTGGAGTAGATCATCGTATGACTGCAAACTCGCGCCTACATCTTCATCGTACTCAATCCCGAGTTCCTCCTGCAAGATTTGTAAGCAAAATATGAAAAATCCAGCTTCATTGATGCCCATGGTCATGTATCTGAAACTTAATCAGGATATGCATAACCTTAAATTCCTTGAGGTCTTTGGGCGAGTTTTCGGTTATAGAATCCCATAAATCTTTGAACATTCTCTTTCGCTTTCTCCACTGGCTTATCTTTGTCACACACATTTCCTGGACAGCCTTTCGGGCCTCTGGGCTCACCAAGGCAACCCCTCCACGCATCTTCTCCAATTTCTCCTCCATCTCCTCGACCTGGCATTCATGTACAAGAACTTTGCTATAAGATGACGGATATCGAAATAGAGAAAACAACAAGCCTGAATATCACCCAGACTCAAAATCGACCTAACCAGTGCAAGATAGAAAACCCATTATAGATTTGAATCAATTCATGAGACAAATAGGTCCAAAGCTTCACATCAACAGTCACAAATACAAACGTCCATTGTCAGTTTAGCTTCCCATGAAAGATATTTGTAAGACAATAACAGCATAGAGAAAACAACAAGGCTGACTATCACCCATAGACACAAAATCAACCTTAAACATTCATTTTGATGGAAAATAACTTTTGCTATAAGATGACTGATATTTGTGAGACAATAAAAACATAGACAAAATGAAAAGCCTGACTGTCACCAATAGGCACAAAATAGGCCTTTCAAGTCGAAGATGGCAAAACCCACTTCAGCTTTGAATTGGTTCATAAGATACATAGGTCCAAAGCTTCAAGTCAACAGTCACAAATACAAAGCCCCATATTTATAAGACGATAATAGCATAGGAAAAACGACAAGCCTGACTATCACTCATAGACACAAAAATCAACCTTGACCAATTCAAAATAACAAACCTATTACAGTTTTGAACTGATTCGTAAAACAAATAGGTCCTAAGCTTCACATCAAAAGAGTTGCAAATACAAACCTCCATCATCAGTTTAGCTTCTCACGATGGATATTTGGAAAACAATAACAGCATAGACAAAACAACAAGCCTGACTATCACATACAGGCACAACATCAACCATAACCAGTTCAAGATAGCAAATCCATTACAGCTTTGAATTGATTCATAAGAAAAATATCTCCAAAGCTTCAAATCAACATCTACAAATACAAACCTCCAGTCAATTTAGCCTCTCATAATGGATATTTGGAAGATGGTAACAGCATAGACAAAATAACAAGCCAAACTATTCACACCATAGATGCAAAGTCGACTTTAACTAATTCAAGATAACAAACCCAATACAGATTTGACTCATTTCATAAGACAGATAGGTCCAAAGCTTCAAATCAACAGAGTTGCAAACACAAACCTCCATAGTCAGTTTAGCTTCTCTTTCGCGTATCTGTTCGAGGGTCAAATTTGACTGCAGAGCCTTAATTTCTGTATAGCAACAGTACATGTTAATTACCATCAAATCACACAATTAGGAGACATATCAAAAAGAGTTCACCAAACAACAAAGATCATGAAATCTGAAACTCATGGAACATTATCGACGGAGTTGAAGAATGTACCAGCATCAACCTCGCTAATGGCTCTCTTCTCCTCTTCTAGCTGTTGCTGTAACTTGGAATTTTCTTCCTTCATCCTACTGAGCTCTTCACTGTTTGGAACCTCGAATTGGTCCTGCCGAGCCATGTAAATCTTCTGCTTACCATACTCCTTGAACAAGATCCGGCCACTGTCTGCGAGATTGTCCAGCGCTTTCTGAACCGCCGTCTTCTTGAGGTTGTGCTTTTGCAGAAAATCGGCCACATTTTGAGAATTCAGAGGCCTATTTTGCTGCACAGTTACAAAATCAACAATGGAAAATCAAATCGGAGAGTGCAGAGAGGCAAGGTTTCGTAATTTTTGTCCTAAAGGAAGCTCAATTCATGGAAAACTGAATTTTCTCAGCTCCCAAACAACAACCAAAAGGAAAACCTAAAACTCTGAAGACTGAAAGAGACTCTCGATCATCTCTCAATCACCGAGAAATCGTACGGAAAGAACATAAAACGAATTTAATCTAGAGAATCAGATACAGTACCTCATTCACGAAGTTGAGCACGATCGCTGCAGGTGATACCACAAAAACAAATCAATCGAAAATTGAAACAAAAATCGAAGTAAATGAAGCGATTATTGCTTACGAACTGGACTCGGCAGAGAGGAAGGAGAGAATTACATTCTGTGTTTTCGGGTTTCGGAGCCATTGCTGCGATTCTCGAGAGAAAATGCTGGGAAATAGGCGGGAAAATGTTGGAGCCTTTCTCAGCTCCCAAACACAGGTATGGAATGTGTGCTCTTCCGAGGACAATGCTTAAAGCACAAAAATCATCTCTACGGCACCGTTTCATTCCACCCAATCAGAAAGCTCCACGTTTTCCTCTGAAAATTACTGATACACCCCGAACCGAGGCTCAGAATTACAAATATATCCAAGAGAAAGCTCTGGCGTCTATAACCAGTCCCGGGGCGCCACGTTTTCTTCACGAATGTAATTACCAATAAACCCCGAACCGAGGCTCAGAATTACGAATATGTCCAGGAGAAAGCTCTGGAATCTATAACCAATCACAGAGTGCCACGTTTCCTTCTCGCAATTACCAAAACACCCCAAACCGAGGCTCGTAATTACGAAGATGTCCAAGAGAAAGCTCTGGCGTCTATAATGGAGCCACGTATTGGAATCAGCTCCATAGCGAAGTAGAGAAGACGATGACGATGACGGTGACGGCGACGGTACCGACTCGGGCACTGCTCTGCGATTCGTTTCTTCTCCGAAAACACTTCAGCTCGAGACCTTCATTGTCTCACCGTCTTCTCCGATTGGGCATCCAATCGAGGCCCAAAATCGCAGCTACTGTACAGCTTTTCGAAAAGGGATATGGTGCGAGGACCATTGTGAGCCTCGCAGCTCGGCGGAGACCGGCCATGGAAGCCACCGCCGAGGAGGAAGAGGAAGGAGATGGTAATGTGCGGCGAGTTCTTCAAGTGATGTTGTGGGTCGCTGAGGCTACTTACATTCTGTGGCTCTTTCTTCTTCCTTATGCACCTGTAAGTAGCTCTGGTTTGATTTCAATCTTCAATTTTGTTCCTGGGTTATGTTCTTGCTTTTCGATTCATGGTTTATTTCCAATTGGGTGTAATTTTAACTGGGTTCTGTTTAAATTAGCACTAAATGGAAATGGGTTGCTGCTAATTTGAAGTTCATATATCTGCTTGTAATCTTGTAGGAGAAGAGACAATTCAAATGGAAAATATGAGATAAACCATTTCTTTCGTTGTATCACTGTTGATTCTTAAATAGGTATGGCTATAATGGTGAATGTCTGCAAAATTGTGAAATCCAACTGAATGGAGTGTTTCGAATTATGAGTTATAGTGTCTGGATTATGTTCTTGCCTCTTGAATCCTACTTCATTTCCAATTAGGTGTAATTATAACTACTTTCTGTTTAAATTGGCACTAAATGGAAACAGGTTCTGCTAATCTTATGTTCAAATGTCTGGTTGTGATCCAGTGGAAGAAGAGACTGATCAAATGGAAAATATGAGATTAAATCTTTTCTTGTGTTTATTCACTACTAATTCACAAATGAGTATATGACTATAATGGCGTATGTCTGCAAAATTGGGAAATCCAACTGAATGGAATGTTTCGAATCATGAGTTCAAGTGTCTGGATCATATAATATTCTTGCTTTTTGATTCATGATTAATTTCCTATTGGGTGTCATTTATTTTAATTGGCACTAAATGGAATTGGGTTGCTGCAGGTATGTTAAGCTCAAATGTCTGATTGTAACTTCGTAGAAGAAGAGACTAATCAAACAGAAAATATGAGATGAATTTCTTGTTTTTGATTCACTATTGATTCTCAACTGAGTACGAATAGAATGGTGTATGTATGCATATTTGTGAACTTGAACTGAACTGAATTGAATGTTTCAAATTACGAGTTCAAGGATGTGGTACTTGCAGAAGAAGATATTAATTAAATGAGAAAAGATGAAAATGAAATGAATTTTTGCATTGTTGTTCATGACAGGGAGATCCGGTATGGGCAATCAGTTCAGAGACTATAAACTCTCTTGTGGGTCTTTCTCTCAATTTCTTCTTTATCTTGCCTCTCATGAACTCTGGTATGCTCCGTTACTGATGCTTATACTCATTGTTTTAATATTGAAGTTTTTGTTGCCAAAAGTGTATAATGTATTCCCCATTTTTCATGATCAAGTCTTTGGTATATTACTTTCTAAGTACCTATGATCTTTAAGTTTTAATGCTTATTTGTTTTTCTGTCCGATCCTTAAGTAAACAAATTATTTGGACACACAAAGTAATGGCTCATATTTACGTAATGAATAGTTGTTAGTTGTTTTTCTTTATTCATGCGTTAGGATGTGAGAACCATGATCTATATTTCGGAGAAAAAAACTGAACTGTGTTGTCAAATAATGCTGCAAGGTGATCGTGGTTTTTCTTGTGATTCTTGCGTACTTTTCTATTGTGTTTCAATTCCCGACTCATATATATTTGTTGTACTTCAACATGTAGTGAAGAATAAATATGCCTATAAACTAGATCCAAGCACGGTGCAATAGACATCAAATCGTCTCCGTTTTCACATTTGCCCTAGTTTCTGCATAACCTGCATAATTTCTTTTGTTATACTTCATTGTCTGAGTCAACTGGCATTGACCTTAACTGGTTTCTGGCATGCTTAAGCTGCCATAAACCAAGTTACCCACCAATTTGAACACGTTCAAAATCTAATATAACTTTTTTTTGAAAAGAAACAACATTGAAGTATAGTCTGTATTTAATCTGATTTCTGAAGCAACTTCTAATTATATATGTTCTTGATGATCGATGCAATGAACTTCTTGGCAGAGTAGTTGGCATCACTCTAATAGATGCCCCGGTTCTACACCCGGTATGGACCATTTTCAAAACTGCAGAAATATGTCGAGAATCAATCTTTTGATTTGCTCTATGCTTGTTCATTTAAACCTCCATTATTGACATGATGCTCTCTATCTTACAGATGTCTGAAGGATTATTCAACTTCGTTATTGGGTGGACGTTTATGTTTGCTCCTTTGCTATTTACCGATCGCAAGAGAGACAGATTCAAAGGGTCTCTAGATGTTCTATGGGGCATGCAGATGTTTCTGACAAACAGTATGCTAATTTCTGAACTCTTCTTGTTTTTTGGAAAATCTAGTGATGACCTTAGAATACTTCACATTCAAAAAAATTATAATGAGAAAGATATATTGCGGAAAGACAAACAGAATCCAAGTAAACAATCTCAAGAACACCAGATTTACATGTCGACGTTGTTCTAAAAATTCCCGACTTGTCTGATTAATACCTTATTAATTCTCTGTTAATCCTCGTTTAATCCTTTAATCCAACTAATTCCCAAAAGGTCCTTTCTACTCGACTAGCGCCTAGCGCATTTTAGAACACTAATGTCCACAGTTAGAGGAGAGGAATTCAGAGAGAATTCATAATACAATCACCAAATAGTTCAGTTAGGTTAAATAAAGTAGTATTTATGCTAATGAGAAAAGGAATAGGAAACCAAATTTCATAGGAAGCCCAGGCTTAGGCCTAGATACCAGAGAGCCATAGCTCGAACACATCATACGGTTTCGAGCTCACTTTGCGCCCCTGAAACTCAGATAAGGGACACTGCCCCTTGACCCTGGTCGCTATGAGTTCAATCTAATTCAAGACATATTCCAACAAAATCTTATTACAGAGAGATTTGGGATTTCTAAAGAATCACAATTCCCTTTCATTCATAACATTTCACAAAGCTGTAGCTTGTTTTTCATTAACCATCATATTGTGATTTTCCATATGCCACCAGCTTTCCTAATCCCCTACATGGCCTTCCGACTCAACGAGGGCGACACAAACTCTGCCCCGATCAAGCGCTCTCAGCTAGATTCCACAATGACAAAAGGTGCACCAATTGTAGGACTCGTTGGAGGTGCCATATGCGCGATATCAACACTATGGACACTCTTTGGCCGAATGGATGGCGATTTCGGTAATATAACCGACAGGTATGAGTTCTTGATTAGTTACCTGGGATCGGAGAGACTGGCGTACGCCTTCATTTGGGATATATGCCTGTACATAATCTTCCAGCCCTGGTTGATTGGCGAAAACCTAAAAAACGTCGAGGAGGGCAAGGTTGGTGTAGTAAAGTATCTTAGGTTTGTTCCGGTCGTAGGGCTTGTTGCATACCTTCTGTGGTTGAATCTTGATGAGGAATTATAAGTTTTTGATGCAGTTATTGGATATTAGTAGCATTTGGTGGTGTTGTATGTATTTGAAATGATTTATACATATGTGCTTGGAAGAAAAAAAACACTTGCGTTTGGCTCATTTTTTTTAGCTTGTTGTAGTTACAGAATTGTTGATGCGTTCGAGTTTTTGATGGATTAGAGCTCTGATTGTGATTAGGGCTGTTCACCGAGTCGGGTCGGGTATACCCG
>JAYMTP010000875.1:0-28297 GCA_036897365.1 Geranium brycei | reverse complement strand
CTTCGGTCTTGACCAGTTTGGTCCGTCGGTTTTGTGGCGTGGTCAGTAGATTGGAGAGAATTTTGATATAGTGGTTTCGACCACATATATGTTTCTCTCTCATGATATGTCCCTTCTTATGAGCTGCTAGGTCGGGTGGTTTAGCTTTCGTTTCTGCCGGGCTCAATTGAATTTTTCCTTAAGTAAGCGGTGAACCGGAACACGTCGAAAAGTCCATAAATGGTTGATAATCGGATACCCTCCATGGGATGTGCTTGAGGAGCAGCGCTCACTGAGGTGCATAGGCTTAAATGAGAGGATGTCCTCCCGAGAATGGTGGAACGGTGGTCGGTTTAGTTTTTGTTGCTTTTGTTTTTTTGTTTTAGGTTATTTTTGTGTTTCGTGTTTAGTTTAGTTTGTTTAGCGTTCAACGTGTTTTTCTTTGTTTAGTATGCTTAATTTAGGTGGTCAGTATGTCCGACTTGGTTGCCTGGAAGTGTCCAAAGAGATAAAGTATCTTAAAACACAAGACTGTTTCTTATTGTTTATTTGTAAACTGTACATGATTGATACTCAATTTTCGATTTTGGATTTCTTTCCCTCTTGTGATTTCTTTAAGATTAAGTTTGCTTTATAAAAATAAAAAATTAGACGGTCAGGTAATCTCGGGGATAGGGTTAATGGGCCCAACTGGACTCGTACGGTTCGACTCAGCACCAATGACTCGAACGAGTCGACTCACCTCCCGACTCGCTTTCGCTAGCAACTCAGCGAGTATCGAGCGAGCGAGACCACAGATCCAATAGCGAGAGAGCGACGCCTCCTGTGTCGTTTCGATTGGACTCCTTATCAACTCACAGTACCTTCCACTGTATCGTCGAAGACGACGACGACGAGAGCTCGACGTGAAGAACCAGGTCCGCACAGACCAAATCGTCGCCATTTTCGATTTCGAACCTCTCGCTCTGACAAACCCTAGCGTTTTCATCGGTATCATGGTTATTATCAGTTATTTGTAATTGTGTTCCTGATCTTCATTGCTAGCTTGGAAGTTGAGTTGGAAATTGGAATGTAATGGATTTGGCGATTTTTGTTCTTGAATTACTGTTTGTTGTGCGTTTGAATTCATTTTTTGAAGTTTAATTGCTTAGATTCATCGGTATTATGCTTATTATCAGTTAATTGCATTTTTAATTGTATTCCGATCTTAGTTGCGTGTTTTCTGTATCTGGAAGTTGAGTTGGAATGTAATGGATTTGGTGGTTGTTGTTGGAGAATTACTGTTTGGTTGTGCGTTTGAATTAATTGTTTGAAGTTGAATTGCTTAGATTCATCGGTATTATGCTCATTATCAGTTAATTGCATTTTCAATTGTGTTCCTGATCTTCGTTGCGAGTTTTCTGTACCTGGAAGTTGAGTTGGAATGTAATGGATTTGGTGGTTGTTGTTCGTGAATAACTGTTTGTTGTGCGTTGGAAATCGATTGTTTGAAGTGAATTGCTTAGATTTGTCGTTTTTCTCATATAATTGATCGCTTATTTGTCTGGCATTGGTCGTTCTGGGTTGCAGATTGATTGATTGCTCTCATGTATCTTGTGTGGAACTTTTGAGTTGAGCTAGGAGTGTTTGGAGTATTTTTTGGTGTTGCTGTTGAGAGGAAAATGTGTTGATTGAAGTGTGGGAGCTGAGTATGCTGGGGATGGGAGAATATGTAGCTTCTTCGCCGACGGCCTCTATCAAGCTGCATATGCCAACCAGTTGCATCAAAGGTGGAAGACTTGTACTGCTGCAAAATTCTTGTTCTGGGGCAAGACAAAGGTTCATTTTTGTACTTGTTGTGTGATTTTATGATTTTCTTGATTGATTTGGAGAAATAGCCAGTTTATATAACAACACGACGAGTGGAGAATGGATATTGAATGGTTGCAAATGTCCTATTGCCATGCACCTTGGTCTCGCCCATAATGCGTGTTGTTTTTTCTTTTAGGAAGTACATGTATGGAAGTTATGAAGTTGCCCAGTCCTCAACATGGAAAACATTACACCTTAGTAGCTTACCATATTTCAAAGTAAGTCCTCGTTTGAGAAAAACTTCACTGGCATGTAGTTGGTTGGGATCCTTGGTGAGCTCTGACAGTGCAGCAGCCTCGGAGTGGGTACCTGTTGCTGATCAGTTGCTCCTCATGGCCAGTATTTTTCTTACATACATGGCCGGAGTGATTCCGGGCCCCAAGTCTTACACCTCTTCTCAGGAGAATATCTCCGTTGATCTAGTAGACTCTGAACGCATCGCCTCCTCTGGTAGGTAAGGGTAAGGATATCGAAGGTTTCACGTTTTAGAATCTTTTTCCGTTATACATGACCAAGAGCAACTTTCTCTAGTTCGTAGGCCTTTAATTAGTTACTCGTGATTGTCTTACTCTCCAAATTTCAGAGCCACGAGGAATGATGAGCAGGTCAACCCAAAGTATGCATGGGATACAGTGAGAGCCAAAATTTTGGATGCTCAAGATGCCATGGATCATGCACGTAAACTGGGGAAAGGAGCCACTGAATCTGATCAACAAAATGTGAAGCGGCCCTTAAGTTTGTATGCTGTTGCCGAGGGTCCTAGGTTTCGATTGCTTCTGGCTGCCTTTGAGCAACTTGAGAACGAGGCATGCACTATCTGTTTTATCTCTCTTGCTATATGTTGTCTGTTATTTATTTGAATCTCTTGTAGGTATGCATATATTCTTGTTTGGCTGAGAAGTCATGTTTATGCCATGGAGTATCCTTACAGAACCAACCCTGCACAAGTTAATTGGAACAGTATTCAAGCCATGATAAATTATGATTATAGATTCTCTGCTCAAAACTATGTCTGTTAGACTGTTAGCAGCTTTCTCGTAAACTTCCAGAAAGCAATTAAAGTCTTCAAGCTTGTCTGTTGACTGCTTGCCTATGCCACCCATCTTCAAACACTTCAGTGTACATATCCGTTTGAAATGTATATTACGTTTATTTTAGAAAGTGCATCTTTGAAATGATGCTCATAATTCTCAGTCAAGTATCTTGGCATGTGAATATCTAGTTCATAGTTGAGTCCCCTGTACACACATTATTAGTCAAGTAAAGGTTTCATAATCTAACTTGCAGGTGAATGGTAGCTTGGAAAACTCTGCTACGGTTAAGAAGGAAGACTGGTTAAAATTTTTTGACAAAGTTATTCGAAAATCATGTTGGCCTATATGCATATCTTGGCTGGAAAAGGAACTTCTCCTAGAAAAGAACAATATTGACAAGGTACTGACAAAAACTTTATGCACTTCACTCCCATCATCCGCTTTTGCTTCCCAGTTGATATTGAAAAAAGTACTTTTATTTACTCCCTTATAGTCTTCAACTGTACTGACTAAAGTGAGTGCATGTATTATGGTTTCCTTATGAACTTGACATTTAAGGAGGAAAAATATTTGTTTGCTGGGAGAACTACTAATCCAGTTTCTTCTAAAATGTTTGAATGGCATTGGCATCTTTCCCTTTGTTTTGCATTCCATGCAGGTGCTAGAATCTATGATGCTTGAGAAGTTAAAAGGCAATGATACGGTTTTACAGACCATCAGAAAGTCGGGCAAGGAAGATCTTTATGCAGAATTGCTGGCCTTCCTCACATTTGGTTCTCTAAGGTAAATACAATGATGGGTGTGTCTTGGTACTGGTACTGTATTTGTGTTATGCGTGTCTATTTATATGATATGATCATGCCCATACATGCATAGTATCTTCTTCAAAATTGTTGCTCAAGGAAGGTGCATTTTTTTCTCTACACACCATGGTGCATGTTTGCAGCTCATTTAGCATTGTGCAGAAAATCATCTTGTTCGACTTACAGTATAGTCATTTAGTGTGTATTCCATTGATGTTATTTTCTTATATTTTTTTGTTACTTTGAGTATTGAGCTGTATTGATTAAGAATATGCATACCAAGCTATAAGAAGGTAGGATACTAATACTTAAAATGACCCTGCCCAACAACCTTCTAAAGCCTTGAGGGTTCAAGGGAACTAATAAAAGACATACTCCACTAGTTCCTCTTTCCATTTTATTCTTCCAATGGTTTTGACAATGGTGCACAAAGAACTGCCCTTTTGTTCATTATGTTGTGGATTAGAATTGGGTTTTCCACTTATCAGAATCCAATTGATAGATATAGGAGAAAATTGAACTTTTTTCTAATGTTTGAATCTTCTGTATGCCTGGGTTGGAGAACTGTGAAGTAGATTTGATGAGATATGGGAAACAGGGAACTAACTAGTTGATTTAGGTGGTGTACCTTCAAGCTTTGTTCTGCTCTTGGGATTAGGCGTCTCACATACTTCATCAAATTTTACTGTAGTTCAGTATTTGCTTTCTTTGAGGATAGGTTATTATGTTTGCATGGAAGATTTGAGTATAATGTCATTGTTTTCTGCTCATCAAATTCCAGTAACATGTATTTGATCTTTGATCATTGATGGGACACCATGTACCTTCTGCTTTGTTCTTCCAGGGAAGGTGGCTGTTACGACCAAAGTTTGTTTATCTCGCATGGCGTTTCCATTTTAGAAGATTTGGTGATTACTCTGGCAGATGGAATTGCAAGCATTTATTTGGAGCTTATTTCCGTGGATAGTAACTTATCAACTGAAATGAACAGTATGGGGTTATTTTTGTGTAATTTGTCCACCCGAGCTCTCCAAAGATTACGGAATGAGGTACAGTTGTTTGAATGGGCTTAACATGTTGATTTTTGATTCTTGTGCATTACTGGTTGACAATGGCTTGTTGAATGTTGGTTTCTCACCCTCTTATTTAAAAGTGAACAGAAAAAAGACTAGATTATACATCTTTAAAACTTTGTTTTGTTGTGCTTGTTTAATTTGTCTTCTAATTTCTTTCCTTCCTTACATGAGCCATATACTTGTAACCCTGAAACTATTTCATAATGAGCCCCATCAGTATTGTGTATTCGTTAGTATCGATGTGGTATAACTGATACATTGAGTAGCTTTAATACAATTGGTGTTTTTTCTCTCTATCATTGAAAGAACTTGAAAAGAGCCAATGTTGGAGTTTCCTTATGGAACACAACCCAACAGAAAGGATAATGCATTTACAAATTTTTGTTTTACTAATGTCTTATCATCTTATCTGTTTGCTACAACCTTCCATGTTATATATTTATGATATTGTTTTTCTTGTTCTATAGTATCTCCAAGGCAATGGATAACTGGGCTTGGGACATGTAATAACTCAAAAAAAGCAAGTAAATGAAATTTCAGAAATGTGCTTTTTCTTGACAGGTGGCTTTGAATCTGTGGTTGCATCAAAACATGGAGGTGGTGGTATCAATGTATGAGGACCGGTTTGACTTGTGGACTCTTCAGAGCCAATTTATCGAAGGACCAAGCAAAGGCCAGAGTGAAAATTACAGTTGGTGGAAGAAGTTTGTGATGGCAAAATCTGAAACTGTGCTAACTCCATTGCGTTATGTTGTGATCGGCCGTTTCTCCATGCCCGTAAAGCGGACAAAGGAATTAAGGGCCTTGACAGGGTGGTATGTTCTTTCTCCAGTGCACACATTAATGCTTGCATGTATAGTACGGCACATAACGATCATCGACACGCGCTACACACTTATGTTCCCGTGTGCATATATCTGTTCATCTCTTATCAAATAACTGCCAGGAGTTTTTGCTACTTTCCCTTAAAAAGGACCTTTTGCCATGTTTGTATATATTTGCCCCCTAATTTTTGTTAGCTCTAAGGTTACTCACCACTGAATATCTTTTTTTACTTTTGTTACAGGAGATACTACTTCAGCCTGTTTCTTGAGTTATCAGACATTGGCATGCCATTTGTTAGAGCTGTTTTTGACAAAATAAGCAGTGCAATCTCATTCTTTCTAGTTACCCTGATCGGGAGGTCCTTAGGACTCATATACACCGGTATTAGGCAGTCCTTGAGATGGAAGTGATACAAATATTGCAGCTAGTTAATTTCATTTGACCATCTCAATTTATGTTGAAGCAAGCATCAATCAGAATATCCTGGGTAAGTTGTTAACATAATGAAACTATCATTTTTTTACCCGTGTTTCTTCTAACTTGTCACAAATTTATTGAGATTATATATGATCACAGTACTCTACATTATGACTCAATGTGCATATTTTGCACGTAGTGGGAATAGAAATAGGTGAAAATGACCTGCATTTTGAAATGGAATGCTTTTCAAAAGACAGCAAAAGCGAAAACGCATTTCAGAAGATCGTCTTTGTGCCCTACTATCTTTACGTGATAATATCTTCTGCTGAGAAACTTCATATTATACATTAATCAATTCACTATGAGACCGCCCTTTTATAAAGGAACACAGACCCTATTAATGAATTTACCTGTTTGCAGTCAAATTATTAGTTTTCTTCTAAGCAGGGTTTGTACTTCACATGAAAGATGGTCCAACCTGTGTTTATAGAATGACAGTTCTGAGTAGGCATCAAATAGAAGATCTCCTTAGAGATTAAGATATACAAATGTTGCTTACTTATATGATGTTAAAAGGTCACAAATACTGAATCCTTTGAACCAACCAAGTGTTATTGGAAAAATAAGCAAAGCCATACTTACTTTCATGAAGTCAAAATTCTAATTTTACATGCATTAAATGTCTAGTACAAAAACATATACACACCCATAAAATTAACGAGAAGAAAAATGCATGATTTATGGATGATTGAAATGTCACTATCCAACACCAGCCCTAAATTCAATGTTAATGGGCAGACATTTCATATGCATATAAAATTGTATATATTCATATAGATGGCTATCATTGCACAATTATCGTGGATATTGTTCAGTACTGTAGTGTGGACCACATTTTCCCTGGGCCTCTCTTGGCCACTATCATGTAATCCGTATTTGCTATATATATATTTTTGCATGTTTTGGCCTCTGGTGAAAGGAGCCTTACACCAGATCTGCCAAGCAGATGGCCCTGTGGTAATTAGACTTGATGCTATTGCTCTGTGAAAGCCTTCAAAAAGGAGATCTGAGTGCATACACAACTATTTTATATATTTTGTCCTCTTTTGCTGCTTCAGATTCATTTTATATACTCAAGTAACCTATTAGGTGATTCTTTAATCAAAAGAATAGTGCATGAAATATTAACTTATTGTAATGGATTCATTATGCTCGTATATACAACTATATTGATTGAAAATCGTTTTTGCAGGTCAAGATGTGTGAATGCAGAGGAGGAGAAACCTTTAGAGATTTGACTATAGTTGTTTGAAAAACGCTACTCTAAAGTTCAAGATTAGCGAAAGTGGAGGCCGAATCAGGAGGCGGGACCATAAGTTTTCTCGAATATTATAAGGTTTTGCTACGTACTACTATACCTTCCATGATAAATTGATAATCATTTCTATAATTTTATTGTCCTATTAGCAACTGTTTCGGTTGCCGAAAGTTTCAACCAAATGGCATCTTCCTGCCTTGAAAGTCATGTTTTGACCAAAATTGTCTTAAGAAAATTTCCAGATTAGCTGAATATTATTATAACACCAAATGCTGAAGCTGAGTGCTGAATTCACCTTGAGAGAATAAGCATAACCATAGTTATGCCACCATCTAAAGCCTATGTTTTGACCGAAATATTCAGAGAAATTTCCAGATTAGCTGAATATTGTAACACCACATGCTTGAGTTCACCTTGAGAAAATAATTGCCAAAGGTTAGAGGTGAAGTGGCGGAGACCTCAAGTAATAAACACGAGGTCACTGGTTCCAATCCCAATGTCGGCGGTATTGTGTACTTTGCTAATGGCAAAAATGACGAAATTGCCCTTAAAATTAAGAATTATTTTTTTAGAATAAAAATAAATATTTTAAAAAGTTTTTCTTAAAATATATTTTAACTAAATTTTGTACATCAATTTTGTAATTAAAAATTCTTTATAAAAATCTTTATTTTATGGGTAATTTCGTCATTTTTATACATATACATACATTTTTCACAGAAAATCAAAGTTCACAACACATTTTTGTCATTAACAAAGTACACAACACTATCTTGCAAAAGTGTGATTATACAACATGTTTTTGCCCATTTCCCCTTGATTAGTTACTGATGATCGGAAAAAAAAACTCTGAGAGAATAAGCGTAGCCATAGTTATTCCACCATCCAAAGCCTAAGAATCAAGCAGAGCATCTTTCTTTTTTGTTGTTGTTGCAGGCTTTGCACTAAGTTGGTACTGTTCTCTTGAGTGGTATCAAATAGTGGTTTGTACAAATGTTGTGCTTCAGTTCAGACAGTTAAAGAAATGGAATAGACTTTACTTGACTGTGCTTGGTTATTATGATCAAGTGGTGCATCATGATTCTAGGTTTTGTGTTGTGAAGCCAATTTTGGATCCCAGTAATGGTGGCCAAGTTGATATCAGAAGTAACCTTGTAGTGAACTGGTGAAAGCATGTGTTAGTGTTAGCTTGCTGGTACAATGTATCATGTTGGTGTTAAATATAAATAATGGTCAGACAAATATATATGTATATGTTATAGGGGGTGTACAAGAAGGGCCTGGTGGTGTGATCATGACCTCACAGCCTCATGGTTTTTTGTGCATATATATTTTCAGATATGCAGCTATTAAAGTGTCAAAGTAGTGTCTTGTTATTGTGTGGGAAATAGATGGGGATGGGGTGAGGGTGGGTTTTGTTATCTCTATTTTTTTCTGTTAGATTGGAGATACTGGGTTTTTGCCAGATTCATACTATTTTGTGTATCTTAGAATGATAATATGATAATATGATGGGTTCAGTAATCCATGTCATCTACTGGGGTTCATAGATTTTTGTCATCTCTAAAGTAGATGAATTAAATACATATTGATCAATAACATATATTATATGGTTTATTGAAAACTAAACTGATATTATTACAAACTCAAAGAAACAACTGAATCAAAACCAAGTAGGACAACCCACTCGCCCATTATCCAATTATCCCCACTGAGTGCAACATGAGCTAAACAATGAGTTGTAGACCGCCTAGCAAAAGTCAGTGAAAGATCAAGAACACATGATAATAATAACCGCTTACAATCAAACAAAAAGACCCCCTTAATCCCAACATGACAATTCGACTCCAAAGAGGGATTGACGTAACCCAAACTCTCCAGACTTTTCATACCCAGAACCTTGCCCTGAGAATCTCTGATCACCAGATTGAATTTTTTACCTTAACATCGACCGTCCCGTCTACATTCACTTTCACCACCCCTGCTTCGGCAGTTTCCAGTTTTGTTTTGCATTATTTATCTAACCCACTTGGGTAGGAGTAGAAAATTTATTTATATATTAGTTGGATTAGTTGTCGATAACAGTTGGATTGGTTCCCGTTGGGTGCTTGAGTTGATTATTGCTTGTCTACTTAGGACTCTGGCAGTCGACGGAGCGGTCAGTATGTAGAGATGACAACAAATTTCAAATTTAACATCAACAATATCCCTGATTCGACAAAGCAAGGATGGAGATCACAAACCCTCCTTGATTTCGCCTCTTTGTCATCCTACCAAAAGACGAGATCTCATATTTGACAAGATCTTCTCTAATTTGATAAAGCATGAACATATATCACAAAACTCATTGCGGACAAGTTTTATTGTCATCCCTAAAATATCCTTAAATCCCCCAACTTCTTTATTCCAAAACCAATGAATCTTGACAAACATGACACTTTTATTTATATGCTATTCTTGCAAGTACCAACAAGTCCACAAAGAAGCTTCTTCAAAGACCATCAACCGCTAAAAGTGGCATAAATAGAATATCATTGAGTGATTAACAAAACACTGAATTGTATCTGTTCAAATTCCTTACTCTTTTTTATTTATATCATTTCCCAATTATTCCTTGCACCCACGAGCTCATAAGAAAGTTTAAGATTTATGATTTGAATCAATATAAGTTTCAAAAAAATAGTTATTCTCTTTATACATTAGGTTTTATTTTCAGCATAAATTATTTATCTTACTGATGAGATTTATGAGTTGTGTATATTTTTAAATAGTAACAAAATTTAACAACTACGACTCTTTTAATTATTATTTTATGCATGAGCTTTAAATTAGAAAAAAAACACTTTAGAGTAAAATATCAAAATATTTTGGATATGGATTTCAAAAAAATATTTTGGATATGGAAATACAAGAACATAACTCTATTTCAAATTTATGTCAAATAAATACATACTTGTTTATCATCTAACAAAAATACGTACTTGTTTGTTTGGTCCACCAATTTAATGCTATCCCAACTACTCTTAAGTTTATGTCTCCAAATATTTATGTGTTTGCTACACATTTTCCAAAAACAGTTGTTAATTGGTTGACTTTAAACTATAATGTCTCAAATCAAAATAACTCAAAATCTTGGTTTTTTTAGAGCTGACCTCAAATTGTTGACAAAAACATCATAATGATTAATGATGAAACGATGATTGACATGAAATACCGAAAATGACCTTGACGCAGCATCACTGTCGAGGGTGTGGTGGGCCCATGCAAGCACCTATCATGGAGACATGTCTTCCTTTCACCATTTAGACTTCACCACAAACCTGATTTCTGTGTTTTCCCGAATACGATGCTCTGCCTTTTGCTGGAGTGATAATAAAATGAAATCGTACTAATGTCGGGTTGGGTTTCAAAACCAAAAGATTATTTTTAGAAGTTTGATTTATTTTCAAAATAAATCTGTACTAATGTTAGGTTGGGTTTGAAATTTTACAAGTGAGTTTGACGAGACTATATATATACACGTGTGAATTGAATTTTATGTGTTTTCATGATATGAGTGTTCTAAAATTTCTAATTTGTTCGATTAATTTCTGATTAATTTCCAATTAATTTTTATATTTTCGATTAATCATAAAATTCAATTTATTTTCGGATTACTTTTCGATTAGTCCCTAAAATACTCTCTCCACCTAACTAGTGTCTAACAACTTTTATAATACTGGTTGGAGGTGGAAAACATGTAAGATGTGTGGAACTTAAAATCTACATATGAATCAACGACCAATCAGAAGTGAGGATAACAAATGTCTCTGAATCTGAAAAGGTCCGATCATATTATCGTTCCAACTGGATAAGAGACGAGAATCATTGAATTCGTACTGTAGCCATCCTCATAAAGAGACATAAATTTTCAAATCCGACAAGAACTCAATATCTTAATTAGTATAACAACTTAGGGAAAGAGAGTCACTAAACCTCCGTCATCATCCCAATAAGAATCTCAAATCAACCTCCAATTGATACCATGTAAAATATTTTTAAAAACAAATATCTGCTAATTAGTTGATTTTGACCCTACATTTTACATATACTGATTTATCTATATTTTTAAATGCATTATTTTGTTTCGAATGAAAATGTCATACTCACTCGAATTAACTTTTTACCCATAGTCTATTAATATTTATAATTATAATATATGTTCTCTAACTTTTACATGTCCGACTTTTTATCGAGTTTCTGTAAATTACCACTGTAAAATAAAAAATCAGCTAAATTTTAAATAGTTTTTGAATGGTTCCTTTTTTTATATAAAAAACAAAACAAAAACAAGCAAACAAATATGGAACCTTTCACACCTATACACACATTGCAAAATGCTCACATGTCTTGGTCTTTGGTTCTCTCACATTTATTCTACAAATGTGTACATTGAACTTCCAAAACACCCTCTTCCTTGTTCCCTCTCATAGCTGAAAAGCTTGTCTTGGTGCTTCTTCATGGACTTTGAACCCTAATAATTTGTGGGTTCTTGTGGATTTGCTCCAATTTCCCCATATCTCATTGCATGGCAGCTTCAACCAGATCATCATCATCATCACCATCGTCATCGTCGTCCATCTTTGATCAATACTCACACCCTTTTCTCTTTTTCTTTCTCATCTTCACTCTCCTCCTCCTAATTTCTCCTAGTGACCAACTAAGGCCATTGATGGCCTCAAACCCTACAACAACAAGGTCTCTTCTCTCTGATTCTTCTTCATCATCATCTTCGTCGACGTCTACAACAACTACCATGGACTTGCACCCACAAGAACATAATAGTTCACGTGCTACTAGAAGAGAGTTTGAAGCTAGAGCTCATGAAGTCCCTAGTGGCCCAAATCCCATATCAAACAGGTAATTAAAAATATTTAAAGAAATATATAACTGACACGACAGCCGAGTTTACATTTATCTGATGAGAGAAAAAGAAGGCGACTGCAATTGGAGTCTTGTGTTTTGTTTGATTTCTTCGTAGAGGGCATGTTATGCCTTTGTTGTTGGGACTAACTATTGTATTTATGTACCTTTTCTTTGTTTGTTTCATAGTTAGACTATACGATGATCATATTATATTATCGGACCTTGTCTTAGATCAATATTGGGAAGTTTTGTAATGTCGGATCCATGTATTGTAAATGTTTGAATTTGAGCAAAAAAAAAAGGAGATTGGAGTGTTTGCATGTGAGTTCTTTGATTTTATTGGGTTTGAAAAAAACTTGAGTGAATATTGCTTTATATATATATCTACATTTGTATGATATGCATATGATTCAACTCAAAGATGATATCCGCGGAAATTTAATTTTAAATTATAATACCACTTAAAATATGATTCAATTCAAAAGTTAAATCATATAAAAAAATGTTTTAAAATATTTAAAATGTGACAAGTTTTCAAATTTGACGGGATTCAATGTGCTCGATCCAACATGATAAGGGAAGAGACCATTAAACTCGTTCTACTACTATCTTATAGAAAAAAATCATTTAGCCCAACATAGACATGATATTCATGATACGAGATCACTAAACCCTCCCAAAATCGCTCACTTATAGTTTAAGTTAATAAACTCCACTCATACGAGGATCAGAAGTCCAAGTTTTATCAACAAAAACATGTAATTATATTTATAAGCTTTTTGACTTTGAAAATTGAAAGTATTCCTCCATCATAAACTAATAAAATTACAAGACAATTATGTAACTAATAACCAACTGAATATGAAAGCGTACTTGGCGCAGTAGTATAATGAGACTATACCTGACTTAAGGGTGCTCGTAATGTCATTCTACATGCATTTTTTCCACAAAAACTCAAAGCAATCTTATTCCTTCCTTTTTCCTTCCATTTATTTCTTTCTTGGCCGGATTTTTCTGAAATCCAATCTCTTACCTTTAATGCAAGAGATTTTTGATGTCGATTTCAAGCCCCAACCTTTTCACCGTTCAAAGTTGAAAATAGCTCCATTAGAGTATGCGGATTATGGTGAAAACCGCAAACCGACTGAAAAATTAATTGCCGATTATTGTAACTGCAGATGCAGTTATAGTTTCTATTTTGCAAGAATCGCCAGACGCAGATTAGTTTTCGAATATTAGAGTGATTGCGGTTAACCGGCCATGATCACCCCTAACTTGACCAATGGTCAGGAGTTTGAGCCGATTTGCTTTTACATGGAGATTGGACTTGGGTGGGTTGACCTTCGGGCCTGTAAGGGTAGCTAGGAATTTTAAAATAAAAAAAATTAACCAACCGAATTGGGCTGTCGGCCCGTCATTATTTGGGCCTTCAATCACACTGAAACTATTCATCAATTCAGAGAATATTTGCACGCGGGTCGACCCAAACCGCTTAAACCCTACTCGCCGAGAATCATCACCAGTTCTGAGTTTCAATCCACCACTAACCACCGGAGAAGAAAATCGTTTGCTTCCGAAAATGGCTCTATCGTATCGTAGCTTGAGATCGACCTTCAATCTCTTGCCTCGAAAATTTTCAGGTACTCTATGATCGGAACTGTTCAATCTTTCCATTTGATTTTCGTTTGGGATCGCAAGTCGTTTTGGATGCGAGTGATTGAATTTTCTTTGTTTGGTTAGAAATTTTTGTTTTTGGATTGTCTTGGAATCAAAATTATGTGTTTTTAATCTCTCAGATGCTAATTTATGGAAAGTACTTCGAATTTCGAATTTGCATTTGTTTTGTTACAGAACGAGCTATGCATCTCAATTACATGATGATAAATTGATCAGAAAAATTCCGAGTTAGGCCTCAATGTTACTACATTCGTTGTTGTTTCAATTTGTAATTTCGCATATACGGTTCTATAGGCCTTGAATTTGAAGGTTTTGAGTTCGATAGTTCATTGTAGCCTTTGAATTACTGTATGCGCAAGAGTGGATAGGAATAGCTAAGATTTAGTTGAATAGAGTTGAACTGAGTTGAGTTTGCTGTAATAACAATCTGTAAGTTGTTTACCTTTCAGAAGTAAAATGCATTTTTTTGATGTTATAGTTTTACATTGCGTTCAGGTTATCATTATCGACAGTATAGACGAGTTATCAATTCATTGGATTCCTGTTTTATTCCTTTGCCCTGTCGATTGGAAAGAGTCAGTAAAATGATTGTGGGAGGAGGATGGTATGCCCAAAGGTAATTTTATTTCATTTGTTTTCAATTTAAAAGTTTGTAATGTGATGCCTTCTCAACATGTTACTTTTGTTCTATGATGTCTTTCTTACACTCAAAGTGTCACAAATTGAAAAGACAATATAGTTTGCTATAGAGCTATAGTTTTATTGGATTCTGTGATATTTTCTTTTGAATTACTGCTCAATTTAGTTCTTGCAGTGTAGTCATCTAGTTCAAGTTCTTATTGTCTCCGGGTGTTGAACTCTGTTATCTTTCCTAACTTATGATCGACAGTCTCTTTCAGGTTTTCAACAATGACAGAAGTATCAACCGGGTCTCCTCCCAAAGTCAATCTACTGTCTTTCATTCAATCCACTCTTGATGATCTTGAAGGTATGAAATAACCTTTTAAAACGATCTGACTTCCGTACCACTTTGGTCACCTTATATTTGCATGCATATATTGATTATTATTTTTAAGTGTGCTAGGCAATAATGCAGCACTTGATTGATGTATTGTTCACTATTTCCCTACATAGTAACTTTTGAACTAATGTTACAGGGCCTTATCATTGTTGGTTGAATAAAGTTGAGGGGAACATAAATTCTTCGCAGAGAGATGGAACTTTTCTAGTACTTGCTGGACAGTTCCTAGAGAATTCTTCAAAATCAAATATGGACATCATCAATATGCTTGAAAAAGTGAAGACAATTCAGCAGAGGTAGATGAATTCCAAGTGTTTTATTTGCTCTTCTTTGTATATTTGGATGAGTTAGGTTGGACAGAGGTGCTCCTGAAGACTATTGAACTTTGCTCCCATGTTGGTTTTCCCAGGTTTCCTCAAATCAATGTTTTGGGTTTGCAGTCCGGGTGCTCAATTTCTTCTTCTGCTGATTATACTCATCTTGTTAAATTAATAATGAAGGAGTACATCACGTTTCCAGTTTTGCTGTCTAAGAATAATTTTTCTGAGGTAAGCTTGAGTGCACTGCCTAAAGTGGAACTAAATTACACACTGGGATGTTTTGTTAGCAGATGTATATGCATGTTTTTAGCATATAATGGAAAATCACACTTTATGCTAGACTTACACGTGTTACATTTTTATGTTTTACCTTCTAAATATTTAGAATTTCCATGTTGCATTTATGGCTTTATTAGGTTATTTTTCATAATGTGTACTCTTTCTTGTTGCCTTATTCAGATAGAAAGTGATGGGGGTTGTTGCATTCTGTTTAAAGATTTTGGGAGTCCTATATTATACCATGAGAAGGACCTTGATCTTGGAACTCTTAACAAAGGTATAATACTGTACCTGTATAGTAGTATGATCAAGGGCTTTTACTTTTTGTCATGTGTTTGTGGTTGCAGTGAAAGATTTGTCTATTTATATGTGGTATCTTTCTAAGCATACACATTTTCTTGTGTACTATGCAGCCATTGAGTTAACGAATATGTTTGTTGGAATTAAAACTGTGTTTGTATGTCTGCTTAGATAACGTTGAGAATTATGCTTACATGTTAGTTTTTTATTTACTCTGCTATACAGCCATTGAGGAGCTGGGTTCACAACATGACGATAAACCGAGGTTGTTCAACGATGACAAAAGCATTGGCTGGACGCAACCTGACATTACTAAGGAACCAAATTATTGTTCTTTTCTGCAGAGGTTGCCTTTATATTTCCCAGGTATAGGATATATTTTGCATGATTTGTTGTTAACACATCGTAATTTTTGTTGTGATTAAAATTTTCTTTATTCATTATCTAGTGTTCTCATAATAGAAGTTCTATTTCAGGCTGCATTTCTGCAGACGAAAGTGGTGATCGTCTGTTTGTTTCTGACAGCAATCATCATCGGGTTATCATATTTGACGGGGATGGAAAGATTATAGATTGTGTATGTATAGAAGTTAAATATTCACATAGACTAGACTGTCTTCCTTCATACATACATATTTGATACTTGATTGATGAATTTGCCTATATTATTTTCACACTGGTAGTATAAGATGTGCAGTGTAAACATAGTTTGTTTAAATATTAAGATGAATTAATAAATAGCCACTAATTTTGAAATCTGTTCTATTCTAGATTGGTTCTTCCCCGGGTTTTGAAGATGGAGAATTTGAGAATGCCAAGTTGATTCGTCCTGCAGCTTCATTTTATGACGATGAGGAGGATTCTCTATATATTGTTGACTCAGAGGTATTCTGTTGTCATTTTCAGAGGGAAGACATATGATAAATTGGCTTAAACCCCATTAGATTCTATTCACAGGCAACTTTGGGCAGAATTTTTAACATCATTTTAATTTATAATTAAACTGTAAGGTTTTAATATTGCCCAGGTGAACTAACAGTTGCTAAATGTATTATACCTATCACTTTAAGGTCTTATCCCAACCTATCATTTCTGGACTTTGGGTGGTATTATTATAATTTATAGCATTATCCTTTGAAGATTACCATGATATGAAATGAAGTTTTGTTTCAAATAAAATATCTACTTTTCCGTTTTTGTAAAGTTAAGGATAAATCATGATGTATTTTCTCCTTGTACTTGTATGTGCTATAGCAAACTAAAGGGAGTTGACTTACTTAGCGATAATTATGGCACTTCATGCATAACTAAGTTAACAAAAACCAAAAATGAAAGTAGACTCTTATTTTGGAACAAAGGGGGTTTAGTTTATAACATTGTTATTTATTTCTTTTATGTAATTTCGTCTCTTATATTTTACCCTTTTGGATTCTTCCTACTAAGAACCATGCTATCAGGAGAGCTGACATGGGAAGCCGGGTTTTGGAGACGATTTATCCAATTTCCAGCACTGATAAGAACAATAGTATATTGACCTGGATCAAGGATAAGTTGGGTATGCAAAGTGATGTTGCTGCGAAGTCTGAAGAATTTGATTCAAGATCAATGATGTTCCCTTGGCATCTGATGAAATCAGAAGATGGTTGTTACTTAGTTATTAGTCGAAGGTAAGAATCATGTTCTTCATTACTGTCTGCTGTACGCTTTTGGAAATGTCCCAAAACGACTTACAACCCAGCTCAAATGCAACACAAACTGAAGGTTGCGTTATCTAGAAGCTGTAAGTTCTAGTCAAAATTGTGAGACCATACCTGACTTGGACTCAGGCCATTGGTTCACCTATTCAACTGTTGAGCATATAGCTCCACAATAGTATTTTTAATGTTTGTTTATTTTTCAAGCTGAGTGGAATTAGTAGGACATACTAGTTAACACTTATCTTATGCTTTACCATATGTATGATAAATATTTTATATTAAAACCGACTTATTGAAAAAATAGGTTTCAATTAGTAGGTCATTGGTTCCACTTGTTCAACTGTTGAGCCTATAGTTCCATGATAGTTTTTTTGACGTATGTTTATTTTTCATGCGAAGTGGAATTAGTAGGACATATTTGTTAAGACTTATTTTATGCTTTACCATATGTATAATAAATACTTTATATCAAAACATACTTCTTTGGCTTTAAGTATATCAGTCCAGTTCTCACTCTGATGTTTATGAACTGGTTAAGTTTCTAGTCGGTTTGTTTGCTTGTTACAAAACCTGTTATAATAATAAGTTTGACGATTACAGAAGGAATGATCCAAATAGTTCCTTTCAAGAACCTTTGCAACAATAATAAATGGATTTGTGGAGACCAAATGAAAGCCATTGAAATTGGTTTTGTTTGCAGTTTCGAGACTCTTTGGGTTATAGATTCTGCTTCAGGGAAGATTAATGAAGTTTTTGAAGGTTTGAAAATTGTTTAGATTCTTCTTTTCTCCGCATACACGATTTTCACGTAAAGATTCTGATACTAGCTTTCTGATGCTTTTAAAAGGATCACAGATGATTTTTGAGAATTTTGGACATTTGATTATGGAGAAAATTTCCCCTTTGAAGCAGATGCCACGTGTTTGGCTTCAACAGCAAGTAGATTCTAAATTTTCCTTAGATGATTTTGAGCATGCTAGTCTCATGTCATCGCTGACAACCTATCAGAATCACTTAATTATTTGTGACACAGGTACCAAAGATTAATGCATTCACTATTTTCTGTCTTGTGTACATAAATGCTTTATTTCTTCTCCAATATTCATTTCATCGTATTTGCTTATGAAGTTGGCCAGAAGGTTTTGAAATTTGATGGAAAATCTGGAGTATTTTCAAACCTCCGGCTTTCCAATTTTGGGCTCCTTGGATTACCTTATTGGCTGTGCTTCCCTTTGGACAGAACATATTTGTGAGTAACTCTACTTTGCTTAATTGAAATCTGTTTTCTCATTCCTAGTCAGTCATGTATTTTTTCACTTACATTTACGAAAAAATGTGATTTACATTGTTCATTCTCTTTCTCCTTCATCAACATTTTCGACACTGCATAATGTTTTTCCCTTCTCTTTTCCACCTGGTTCGTGCCACAGAGCGGATAGATTTCAGGCGTCATTGACCAATCATATTGAGCATTTCAGTTTGTTGCCAGGTGTGTGAGTCTGAATTTTGGGCGTTTATATCTTGTATGATGTGAAAATTGCATGTGCATCAACTTAGTTTGCAGAAGTTTACGAGAATTCGTTTGTAGTGCTATTCTTGCACGATCTCGTGCAGCTGTGGTTTCAATAGTTCAGTTTTTAGATTTTGGTCCATGTTACCGATTCTAGATTTGGCCGTGGAACAGGTAAAACTAGCATACGGGTAAACATAAATATTCCTCTGCATACCGAGCTTGCAGAACCATTACGAGAAGATTGCATACTGCGCCAGGCAAGAGGAGCTGCTATCGTAATCTCGGGTGTGCAGGACATATTGGGGTCCCCGGAGAAGGTTATCGCCTTGCTGCCCTCTCTCTTTCTCTCTCCGATCTTTTCCGTTTACACCTTCCAGTACATTTGAAAGATCCTGTAATTGATGCGTGCAGGTCGGTGTTGCCCAGCAATGGTACGACGAATTGGATAATCTTGCTTTTTCAGAACCCGAGGTGGAACTGTCTGACGAGGATACCGGTACTTCCGATACAAACATTCAAGATGATGGTCTTCATCTTGATTGTGCTATCAATACCAGTCCTGGGACAAGCGAGGTATGCTTGTTCACCACGCCGTCGTGAGATCAAATTTATCTCTTGCATGACTGAGATTTATGTAATAATTATGTGAGGCCTGTTCCTTCCTTCATTTAGACTGCATAGTTTTAAGGGAAAGTATAGATAAATACACCCAACTATATACCCTTTCCACTTAGCTACACTTAACATGTGGGAATTTATGTTACGTTTTTGGATGGGAAATGTTAAATTTGAAAGTGAAAAGACGAAAACGCCCTTGGGTAAAAATCTAATTTTCAGACCTAAAAAACCTAATTTAAAAAATGTAAAATCATATTTTTAGATTTGAAAATTAGATTTTTAGATCTGAAAGTTAGAATTTGTCAAAGGGCATTTTGAACTTTTCTCTTAAAAACCTAACATTTTCCATCCAAAAATGATAACGGTGGCCAAAAAAAAGTTGGGTGTATATGAAAGACTCAAATCTTAGTTAGGTGTAGCTAAGTGGAAAATATGTATAGTTGGGTGTATTTTTCCCTAGTTTTAGTTATAACTGACAATTTTTTCACATCAGGACACACTGACCATATAAACGGATTATGAGATCTTGACCATGTGTATGTAAACACAAGATTCAAATTCTTGAGATTCATGTATTAATCATTCAAGACCTGTTGTTTCCTTTTTATTTATCTGCATAATAATTTTTAATCGTAACTGACGAACTATCATATCACTGACAGGTCGTTATTTACGCTGCACTGTACCTAAAACTCAGAAGTACAGATATGGGGGAAAACAATCAAGAACAAAATGCAGCAACGATAGCGGACATTCTGTGTCCAGAGAACAGTGGAAGATCGGGAAAAGACTTGTGCATCAGATACTTGTTAAAATCAAACAGCGATTTGCAGGACCTCGTCTTCATAAAACCCATACAAGTGAGGTTAAACTTCGACTGCCCCAATCACCCCAAAGCCGACGGTTCCAAAGATGTGATCCTAACAGACTCCTCCGTTCTGGTCAATGTGTCGCTCTGATTGGTTTTGAATTTAGGAACAATTGAGGACTTTACACATTCTTTGTAATTTAGTAGTGTTGTATTTCTTGTATCTATATATTCCCATTGCAGTGCAGATGCTGGGAACTTGAGCTCTTGTTTTCTCAGGAAATAGAGCTCTGCTATGGAATTGGAACATAACTGTTTGGCAGAATAATTATTTCATAATTTGAAGAGTACAAAACTCTCTTCTATTTGTATCTTTACTTGAGAAAATGATATGGAAAACGAAGTATTATATGTTTCGTTCAAAATTATATTTCTGCGGTTACTAATTGTGTTGGGATGGAGGTGACATGTCAGATTTAGTGATTTCGATCCTAATATTTTAAAAATTCCGACTATTTTGATTACTTTCTGATCAATCTATATACCTTAGTAATTCTCGATAAGCCCTTAAATGTTCTCTTCACCTAAATAGGTCTACCATTTTATAGAATATGTTCTTGTGGGATAGATTACCTGGTTGCTATCGAAATCGAGTATATTGTTCTTGTGCTGAACATTCTAACTCAACACTAATATTAACGAGATTATTCTTTAAAATAATAATTACACAATTAAAATAGAAGTTATCTGTCAGAAAACACAGCACAAAAAGTATTGAATGACCAGATTTAAATAGCATATCAAGAAGATAGCTTTCCTCAAGAAAAAAATCAAGAAGATGGCTTATTATATCCTCAGTTCTGCTCCGTTTCTCTCAACCTTCTTTTCCAATGATACATTAGTAAAGTCCCACATCGCTCGGGAACAACAAAGATAGCAAACACTCAGCCTATAAAAAGGCGAAGCAGGCCAAAAACAACTCATACCTTTCTCGGCCTTTTGGCTAAGATCAAGTGTAGTATCTGTTCTTATCAGTTTAATATCTGATATGTGGGCCATCGGCTCACACGATATTAAATTTATTTTTTATGGGTGAGGCCCACCACAGCAGCTTGCTGCTGGGGCTCTCGCGTGTCGCCTGTGCGTTGCACTACTGCGCTGGCCCGGCACAACCCTCCAAGCCCAGTCCTATGTTTTGTAGGCCCATTTGTGTCCAACAGGCCCACTTATATTCTTTACTAACATTAAATTATGATACAATGTCATAAACGTTGAATTCATACTATTAAACTGATCTGACCTTCCTCTGACCATAGAGGGGTATTTTGGTCATTTTCAAGATTTGGATTTGCTCAAAAATACACATAAATGGGTTATTCATAGACATCTGAGTCGCTCCCACTCTCCATCGCCGTGCGAAGGTACAGAGCTTGTCCTCTTCATCAATGGAGTTTAATTCATATATGTTATGGATTCGCATTTCATAGGATCATAACACAATTACGATTGTGCGTGAATTTCTCTAATTTTTTGCTGGGTTTTCTCCGATATTCATGGTTCCGGGTTGCTTCTTAATCTGGTAGATCTTGTATCTGGTTGATCATCGATATCTCGTGTGTTACTTTCCTGATTTGGGTTCAATTGTGCTCTCTTTGTTGATTTTAGGTGTATTTTGGTGTGGATCATGATGAATATTGGGGGATTTTGTTTTCCATTGAAGAATATGAAGCATATGGTCTTTAGAGGTTGAGATTCTGCAGATGTGAGCTAATTGGTTTTAGGGTTTTGGGCAATTCTGATTCTGTGATTGTGCAGATTTAAGCTGATTGTTTTTAGGGTTTTGGGGGATTCTGATTCTGTGTCAGGTGGTGTGAGATACACTTTAGGTATATTTTGGGGGTGGATCATGATTTGTCGATTTGGGTACAGGGATTTTCATCCCCATAGAAGAGAATGAGCTGTATGGTGTTTAGTGGTTGAGATTGTGTAGATTGTTGAGCTTCTTGGTTATAGGGTTTTGGGCAATTTTGATTCTGTGTCAGGTATGTTCTGGGGTGGATCATCACAAGTATTGGGATTTATTTTTCCATAGAAGAGAATGAACTATATGATGTTTAGAGGTTGAGATTGTGTAGATTATTGAGCTTCTTGTTTTTAGGGTTTTGGGCAATTCTGATCCTGTGTGAAGTGGTGTGAGATATGAGCAGCAAAGGTTGGAGATGGGTTTTAGGTCTTTCATACATAGTAGCAGTCGCTGTGATCTGGATTGCCGCCAGTTTTGTGGTTCAGTCTGTTGTGGATGCGGGTGTTTCGCCATTTCTCATCACATATATTTGCAATTCTTTGTTTGTGATTTACATACCCTTAGTTGAAATCGGGCGTTATTTGGAGGATAGATGTGGGAGCTTATGGTTTTGGAGATTTAAAAGGACTGACGACCCTTCACTAGATTCAGGAGACTTGGAGCATGTAGTTCTTCTCGAGGAGAGTGACACAAACACAAAATCCACATCTTTAGATGAAGAAATGAAAGCAATCGGGAAACACAGGGAAAATACTGTAATCGAACCACAATCTGCATCACATGAGCTTGAAGGGACTTTATTGGATGCAAAAGGCCGATGGACACGTAAAAGGGTAGCAAAAGTTAGCCTCTTGATTTGCCCGTTTTGGTTCTTGGCGCAACTCACATTTAATCTGTCGCTGAAGTACACTACTGTCACTGTAAGCCACTTTTCAAGCTTCTAGTCCGTGTGTGTGTATTTTGTCATTTATGAGTAACGACGCTTCTTATCCTTGTTGAGTACAGTCGAATACAATCTTAAGCAGCTCGTCGAGCCTTTTCACCTTTCTGGTGTCTTTAGCATTCTTGGGCGAGAAATTCACTTGGGTGAAGCTTATCAGTGTTCTCCTTTGCATGGCCGGGACTATAATCGTGAGCTCGGCCGACTCAGAAACTGATTCGACAGCGATTTCTTCAAATCCCCTTCTCGGGGACATCCTTGCGCTCACTTCAGCAGTAATGTATGCTGCTTATATTACCCTTATTCGCAAGAAACTACCTGATGACGACGGGAAGAGTGGCCATGTCAGCATGGCTCAGTTCCTTGGATTTCTCGGACTTTTCAACCTCTTCATTTTCCTCCCTGTTGCCATTGTACTGCATTTCACCAAGCTCGAGCCATTCAATACCCTCAACTGGGAGCAGACGGGTCTTATTGTTGGTAAAGGTGGGTATTTAAGCTTTTGAATTGCTTTCTTTATCTGGGATCATCATATTTATACTTTTTAAAAAAAAAAATCTCCTCTTTCCTTCAACTGCTCGAGATATTATCAACTGTGTAGCTCTAACATTGCTATCTTGGCCTCTTGTTTTGTTGCTAGGCATAATTTCATGTCCATTCTGCATAATTTCCTACAGACGTGTATGCATAATTTCTTAGTCATGTATCTATTTTTGGATGCATAGCTTGCTATACATGCTTTGAATTGTCCAGTGTTGATTGAATATGATTAGTAGTATGCAGGACAAAAGCTTCAACTAAATCAATTTGGAAAATCTTTCAATAATGCCATAAAACACCTATGCATATGTATTTTTGATGGATTTTCTGTTGTTGGATATTAAATGGATAATTGGGGATTTATCGGGGACTAATTGGAGTAGTCGGAGATTTTTACGACACTGTCTATGAAGCATCTAAAATGATGCTGTTGCTGTTCTTTCTAGTGAGATTTGATCTGACCTTTTGTATGCACCACCGTTCCTCAAATTTCTAGTCGCGTGATGATTTATTTATTTATTTTAGGGTTTGCAGAAAAATAGGAATTGAATTTACATTTACTTTTTCTGCACACAGGTTTGCTGGACAATGTGCTCAGCGATTATTTATGGGCAAAGGCCGTTCTTCTGACCACCACCACAGTGGCTACAGCTGGTCTCACGATTCAGGTTCCATTGGCAGCTGTTGTTGATTCGGTAACTGGCAACGCTCCCCATCTTATGGATTACCTTGGAGCCGCGGCCGTCATGGTTGGGTTCTCTGGCATCAACATTCCTTCGGACGCATTTTGCAGATCAGAAGAGCAAAATCTCGAACTAGTGAGTCAGAATGTTTCTTTGACGGATCAGGCTCAGGTTGGTTCATAGAGTCAAGATAGAACTGCTATTGCATAGATGGTTATTACAGGATATATATGGGTTCCAACTTCCAAGATATAGTCATATATTCATCAGACTTGACACAAGCTGTAACTACAAGTGAGTACCAAAGTTAATGCATCTCTCATTGATCACCATGGATACAAGTTATAAGGGTGGCTACATAGCGGGTTTAGGGTGGATTTAGCGATCCCGTCCCCTACCACGTGAGATCAGAGATAGGTCTCTGTCAGATTTTAGGGTATTTCATCTCTTTATAGGATGACAACAGGCGGGTTCGAAGCAGAATTATTGATCCCGTCTCCTACCTCGATAGGTTGGGGACACTAATCTCTGCAGGTATAGGAATTTTTGTCATCATTCATATTTGCATATTTGGTATACATATTTTTAAGTTTGTCATCAGAATAATTGCAAAAACTAACAGTATAGTACCTTTGACGATATATTATTTAGTTTGTAAAAAGATAAAGGGATAATCACACATTGTTACACCTAACTATAGTAGAATGACACTTTCATACATTAACTATTTTTCTCTCTTTTTTTAGTACTCTGACAATTCTTTTGTGACAACCTACCTCTAAAATGCCTAAACTACCATTGGTTTAAAAAACCAAAAATTGAATTGGTTTAATTTTGTTTACCTCTAGTTCAATTTGGTTTATATTTAAGATGCAATTATAATTATGCCTCCAAATCTAAAATTAAATTTGAACCATTTCAAATCTGGTTTAATAAATCAAATTGCACCAGTTTTATTTTGATTTCTTAAACCATGGTATTTTAGTCATTTTAGCATGAGTAGTTAGGGTATGAAAGCGTCATTTCGCTATAGTTAGGTGTAACAACGTGTCATTATCCTAAAGATAAATTTGCCCTTGATTTTTAATACGAGATTGAGGGTACAAGTTTTTTGCCTTTACAATTATCTGACATACACTTGTTGCAAAAGTTAAAAACTACACGATCGGTTTTTACAATTATCTATGCTATCAAATCCAAACACTGAAATTTTGAGTTGTGTTTGAGACAGAAATAATTCCAAACCTCTTGCATAAAAAATTAAGTGGAATGAGTAAAGATTAATTCAAGCATCACAAAAAGTAGGAGTTGCCACAGCCAAAAGCTGGGTCAAAATTGAAAGAGAATGAATTTGTTGAAGCTCAATCTTATGTTTTGGTGGTCCATAAAAAAAAGTAAGAACAAAAACCAAACTTAAAAGGTACTGCAACGTTTAAGGGACCATATCTTTGCTTTACTCTCATGGTTCCAAGCTCTATTGCTTCATTCGGGCATAAGCGATGCTGTAAAAATCTCGCTTGTCCGATTAATTTTCCAATTAGTCCCCAGAAGGCCCTCTCCGACTAACTAGCTTCTAGAGCTTTTTACAACACTGGGCATAAGCAATGCGCTCTTGGTTGCTAACATTTCCACAAGCGGACTGTTGATATCTACTTGCAATTCATGCTCCCAAATGGATCACCGTAAATTCCATTTCTCGGTGCTCCTGCAGATTTTACTGGAGCGATTTAGATTTCATCTCGGGCTTAAACTGACAACATTTGATCTCAACGTTGTCTCACATTCTGTATTTTTCATAAGTATTGCAACAAGAATATATATATTTCAATTAGTTAGTGAGCATAAACAATTTTGTCGATCATGCACGATAAATCACCAAAACATATTCACACAAGTCCGGTTTTTTCTTTTCCAAGAGGGCAAGCTAATGATTAAAAGAACATCATGATTATCACATAAATCATTGGTAGTGTGAATTTATATGACCAGTCCAAGCCAAACCTTGCCAGAAAAGCAAAAGAGCATCACAATTGTCAGAACCATGAGGGCAATGAAAACCTTACACATGACAGCATGATATGGTGCAAGGACCACATCTCAAGACAAGGAAAATAATGGGATTAACTGAATTAAAAGGCAACTTAAGTATAAGTAGGCCCATTTGACTGTTAATAACCTCATTAGGAAGGTTCAAGATATAACTCACAATTGTTATGATTTCCTGCAAATAGGATTCAAACACGTGCTTTGGACCATGAGTAACATCCAGAAGATCTATAACCCAAAGTGGAGTTCTGAATGCATTTAAGGGACCATGTATTTACTTTAAACAATTTTAAATAGGCTGCATAGACGTAACATGCTAAGAGAGTATCGAATTCGGTCACCAATTTAATCATTTAAAAGTTGAAAGTTCAGTGCAACTTCTGGAGCTAAGGTTTTGCAGAGGTTCATTTGTGGGGGTTTCCCCATAAAAGGAGTAGTGAGAATTTTCAATTTACAGCTCTGTCTTCTCTTTTTCGGCAATAAAGATAGTAAATTAATAAGCAAGTGTGAGATCCTAAAATGGGATCAAACGAAAGCAATATAAAGGATAAAAACACACCCTTTACCAATAAAGGCTGATTATATTTCCCCCTTTGGAAAACCCCCTCCTCCACTCTTTTTTTCCTCTAAAGCCTACTGCATGATGTGTCGAGACAAAAGAGAATATTGGAAATTTAAGTTATGAACTTAGATTTTCTGCTGAACTTCATTTTGGTGATTTTTAAGGACTTCAATACGCTTCTTTACATACATATCCCTCTATTTTCCCACAAACCCCAAAGTGCAGAAAATAAGGTCTTATCCTCTCTTCGGACTTGAAGAACTTGCAAATGTTGTGGACATTGGCTTACACGTGTTGAAGGTAACTTCGTAACCTCAATGCAACCATTTGTATTTTTAAGTACATTACTTAGAAAATCACTGACAATGAAAAATTGAGCGAGGAATTTGGGTCGAGGACTTAGGCTCCTCGGAATCGATAAACAAATTCAAACTAACCTGACCTTAAAATATCATCCATCTCGTGATAGACAGCATCAAAATGAGAAATTGACAGCAATAATATCATTTTGCACCAATGTTTAACAACCATAACCTCAAATCAGCCAAAATTGCCAGAAAATATCACAAATCCAAACAATCAATTTCAGAATGCTCAACCTCACACAATCACTGATACACACAAACAGAAACCATCAAATTCCACCAAATCATACACAAAATCGCCAATAAACACACAAAAGCAACGGATCTGAACACAAATCAACATCTACATCCAATTTTCTCCACACAAAAATCCTCCGAACCCTAACTTCTCAATCAAACCAGATCACCAAATTCCAAAACAAAACTGAAAAAAAGCAAAATCGCGAAAAAAATCAACCTCGCGCGACGGATCGGAACCGAAAGCGACAAGCAACAAAGAAGAATCTAGCAAATATAGAAAAATTCACCGACATACCAGAGAAGGCGAAGACCTGTCGCCTTCAGGAACGTGCACGAGCTCGCGAGCGACGAGAGCGAGCCAAACTTGTCGTTACAAATGGACCGTTGATGATGTTGACACCGCCTTATTTATACTGCAAACCAGATTGAGACCCGCAACGACGACGTTTCGGAATCACCAAATCATCCACTGCCGTTGTTTTGACTTGTGTGTTTACCAATAACAGCTAACTTTAATTTCCACTTATTCCTGAAATTTTTATTTATTTTAGTAAATTGCAAAAAGTATAAGTAAATTATTTAATTTTTATAAAATGTGGATGTTAATTTTCTTCAGGGATGACAATGGGTCGGACTTGACCAAACCCATATCTGTACTTGAAGGATTTAACGA
>JAYMTP010000874.1:0-28301 GCA_036897365.1 Geranium brycei | reverse complement strand
ACAAAAGCATCTATCAAAGCAAGTAACCATTTTCCAACTATAAGGTAAAAGCAAAATAGTATCATATTATATCCAACAAAAACATAAGGGCTTGGCGTTACAAAAGAAACATACCAGCTCGGATGGTGCAGCAAGTTGCAGAACTGTCTCACGGATCTCTTTAAGGACGCTGGATTCACCTTCCCCTAGCTTTTTCTTCAGCGTCGCCAACTTGTCCGCCACCGCCTGTTATGTAAAGGCAAAGCCAGTCGGGATTTACAATAGAACAGACGTAGTGTTGGAGACATGAACACAATAGGGAAGTTTGGAGAAAGAGAAAAACCTGATTCGAATTATCTGAAAGAACCTTCTCGAATGCTCCAAATGGAAGGGCGACTGACGTAGGAATACCAATCCAAGATGGTACTTTTCCTTTCAAGTAAGCGATGTTACGCGATTTAGCTCCAACCTAAAAGATCACGATTGATACATGAATCACACAGAACTTGGAAGAAAATATAAGAAACAGAAGTAAAAAAAAAAGACGAACCATTTCATTTGTGAACTCCCCTGATGAAATGGCATATTTTCCAGTGAACTGCTTCTTCACCAGCTTTAAAGATGGCAAGGAACCATCGTCTTTTGATTGAGACAGACTATTATCTCCTAGAGCGCCTTCCTTCGCCTCACTAAAAATATAATATGAAATAATCACATTGGCCTAAAAATTGAAATGCCATTTATGGGATATGCTGCATGAACTCATTCAAATGAGCCATTACCTATAAACTACATCGGCAGATGTAGGTTTCAGGCATAGTAACTTCCCTTCCTTTGCTCGTAGATCGTCAAGAATATTTGGATCAAAGCATGTTGCAAAGCAAACCTGCCAAAAAACAAAAGAAGTCGGCCTAGAGCTTGAGGATCCGCCAAAATTTATATGAGAAATTCATGATACGATAGGTCTTGCTCACACCTTGCAGTTTCTTGCTCGCACAGAGACATGGGACAGTACATCTGGCATGTCCGGAGTCAGCACAGCAACTGTACCATCGGGGATCTCTTCCTCGCCCTTTACGCTTTTCGCCACCAATATTGTAGGTTGGTCATAGGTTTTATTCTGAACAGCAAGCAATTCATCAACCACGACTGCGTATCCCGTAGCTTCAACGGGGCTGATAACCTGCCAACTGTTCCAGGCCAACCAAATCGCATAACAACATTATACGTTAAATATCACGAATCTGTATATGATGTTGGGAAAATTGCAAAAATGTGCCCTGTTATATGACACTTTTGCAAGAAAAAAATTAATTTCAGAGATAATTTTGTCATTTTTATCAAAATACACACATTTTGCAACAAATGCAAACAGCACAATACCTTTTTGCCATTAACAAACAACACAAAACCATTTTGCAAAACTGTCATATAATAGGACACGCTGTTGCAATTTTCCCATCTACATATGATGTTTCAACGAGAAAATACAAAACCTTCCAAGATTAGCAGTCTTCCGAAGAACCGGATCGAGTCTATTGAGAAGCATGGACAGGGAAGCGGCAGAACCAGCACGGATAATTTCTTCAGTGAAAATGTTCAACTGCGATACATTAAAATCTCGAATAAGAACAAATTTACCCATATTCATTAAACGAAGTGGTCAGATTTTTATACGTACAGCCCATTCCTCTACTCCAAGTAGGGTTCCAAGATACTCAGCAGATGGTTGCAAAATTCTGTCATACCATTCTGCCTTATTTGCAAGTCCTAGGCGGGTTCTGTCAAGAACCGATTTTGCATATAACGCCCAGTGATGGTCTTTACTCGCGAACATGTTGAGAGCGTGATCCCATCCCTACATAAACAATGAAATAAGTTCACAATGAATTTACGGATGATTGCAAAAAATTGTTGTGTACTATTACGTTTATTGAAAAATTATCTGTCAACTATTTCTTTAGCACACTGTTAATGACACCGTAAAAAATGAAGTGAAGAGATACAATTATCTCATGAATTTCTAAGAGATTCACTGGAAACATAACAACATTTTTTTTGCCAATAACAAAGTACACAGCACCCTCTTGCAAAAATGTGATAGTATACGGTATGTTTTTGCCATTTTCCCTTTTCCCTAAGACTTCGATTCCATAAAAGGTTTTGAACATAAAAACAACATAATTGACAGGATTTCAAACTCAATTTGTGAGAATATTTACCTTCATACAATAAATGAAATCTTCATTATCGCTTGCCGATAAAACGAGATTCTCAAGAACCAGAGAGATGAAGAACATAATTTTCTGCATAATGTAAGGAATCATCGGATCAAGAAAGTGTCACTATTCCACAGCTAAAACACTACCGGTAACCGAGAACAGGACTTACCTCAGGTCCAGCATTATTCAGTTCCTCGTATCCCCTTTCAATGGCTGTCCTAACCGTGGAATCGAGAGCAATGTCTAAAAACAGAAGATCCTTTAAACGATCATGAGGCTTGAAGAGCATTGGTCGGAGCTCCTGGCGAGCCTCTATCAGACTCTGCAGCAAAATAGTTATTACAAAGTCTATTAATCTGAAGACAGAATATAATTATTGCACCTCGTATTATAATATCACACCTGAAGTAGAACTTCTACATGCTTATCTTCAACATGTTCCATGACAAATCGAAGAAGCTCCTGTTGAAAGATATGTTAGACACATGCAACTAATCTAATAAAATTCATATGATGTAATAAGAGTCAAAACGGAATCGATAACATTACCGGGTATCCTGATGGCAATCCAGATACAGGGTTTACCTGCACTCCAACCATGAAACCCTTACCCTGAAAGAGTTAAAAATTCATTTTAAATTCTAGAGAAAATGGCAAAATGGTTCATTTTAATTGCAATTTCGCCATTTTTGTACAAATACAGACATTTTGCACAAGAATTCAATGTTCACAGCACATTTTTGCCATTATCAAATATACAACACCCTCTTTCGAAAGTGTGACAATATACACAGGAAAGTCCAAGATGGTTACTAAAATTACCTCAGCTGTGTAGCCCAAACAATTAGAAATCGCGGACTCGAGATCAGCTCCTGAATGAACTGCCTGCACTCAAATTATTATGCAAGCGAGGTGTCAATGTGTATATCTCATCGGGCCAGGCGGGTGGACTAGTATTGGATTGGGACAGTATTGTTGAGTCCCACGTCCGATAAATATGGGATAAAATGTTAAGTTGAGAAGTTTTGAGATTCTACCTTCAATGTTCTCATGTAGCTTCCGAGATCACGTAGAAGACCATCCTTCTGATCTGGCCTTAAATTTGGTTCATTATGGATAGCACGGTCATAGCTCAGAAGGCGCTCTTTGGTGATTCCGTTATCATTCAAAGTTTTCCAATATACACTAATATCAAAGTCACTTTTGAGATAGTCCAATAATGCCTGCAGGAACAGTATTGGTAAGAAACAATAAATAATTCGATGTAATTTGTTCAAAAATAAATTATTTGAAATTTTAGTACCTGACAGATTATAACATCATCCGGACTCGTGTTATTATGTAACTTCTGGTGCCATTCCTCCATCATTCCACCTTCACAATCGTTGTTTCTCTGCAATCAAATTTAACTTAATCCCGTAACTGCAAAATTCAATACACATTGGAAAACAATGATCTCACAATCTCGTACTGACTTGGATGACAAGGATCTCATCGCGAATTCGCTGTCCCACATCGCCTTCACCTCCACGACCAACAGTTGAGAGAATCACACGCAGAAGTTCCCGATACTCTGGTTGGTTGATGTACATATTTTGGAGCATGCCCGTAAGCCTATCCTGTGCTTGACTGATTTCACTGTAAAAATAGAAGAAACAGAATGCAAGTTCATTAAGAGGGCCCAATTAGTGGAAATTCGAATTCCACTAGACAAAAATATATGATACGTCAAATGCTTGAGTCACTGTCTCGTACCGTGGCTTGACGTTGTAGTTTTTATTCCATATGAGTTGCCTCGTAGCCATGAACCTCATCCACACTAAAATTCCGGCAAGGCCAGATTCGCCGGCTTCTTTGGCTTCATCCATCAAGTCTGATGCTATATTAAATCTGAAAAAACCAATGAATGAGTTATTTCTTCAAAAATAGTAAGTAAATTAAGGAACATCTTTCTTATACTTCTAAAAGGGCCAAGAGTACAAATTTAATGTTATTAGGAGAAAATAACCTTATCCACATCATTTCGTTTAAGCAGTCATAATTCCAAATTAATCGAAGTCCTCAGAAATTACTAACCGGTGCATGAAGGACTTCTGTGCCTCACTCTCCAAATCTGCTATTCTATCAAGCAAAGCCTTGGCAGTACCCTTACCATCACCAGCATCCTTCTGCGAGTAAACACAAGGTATTAAATCGGGACGTATGTAATCTAGTTACAGCTCTAAAAAGACCTCATAAGACTAATGTACAATTGCCAATCATATATTGGTAGAGAGGAACCTTTTGGAGTTGCTTAGAACCAAAATCAACATAGAAGTCTGAGCCATTGTTCTTTATCCAGTTGCTACCAGACACAAGCACAAATGGCATTCCTACAAAACTGTCGTCTTTTATCTCTATTTCGACTGATTGGACCTGAAAATGGAATGTAGTCTAAGAAAGCCGTAGTTCACATCTATCAAACATATTGCTCAGAGATAACCTTGAAGTAAAGAATCAGATAACATTCATCTCGGCGTACCTCATACGAAGGATCGGTAGAAACATCGCTTGCAAGTTGTGTTTCAGCGGCACCCTCTAAAGCATTTGAACCAGCGGGCAGTACATCTCGAGGTGGTGCCTGAAAATCATAACATATGTCATCATCAAACAGTGTCATATTATAGGGCACCTTTATGCAACTCTCCCTATTTAGTTAGTCGATTCGAGAATCTTACCAGCCATTCTCCCTTTGTCTTAGATAACGCCCAGTGAGCAGTGACGGGTTCTTTCATATCTGTCGCCAAATGAATCTTTGTCTTCCCAGCAGACTTGGTTACAAGCACCTATATAAACATGTAAGGATTTCAAAATTAATTCCGTAAAGAATCTCTTAATAGAAAGTGGATCACTGTCTCACCAGAAGCTCCTTGTCACCAAGCTTGAAGATTTTCTTCTTGTTCACATTGTTATCGCCTTCTGGCTCTTCCTTTGACTTGGCAAAAACCTCTACTGCTGTCGGGACTTTTTGTTTGGCTGAACCTGAATGTTGTTCCTCAGCTGGTTTTGCTTCGTATTTGTTGAGAAGTTGCATCAAGTCCCTCTTCTTACGCTGAATCCTTTCAGAAGTGTAATGCTGTTTGTTGCTGCTCTCTGGTTGTGTTACGACATTACTTTTGCTCTCTCCTCTGGTCATACTTTTCCTTAGCTCATCGATGGAGACTCCTCTCTCCAGTTGAGTTTGCAACTCTCTTCTTGCTTCTTCAAATTCCATCTGTTTATAAAATTTAGCGCATAAAGACGAGGGAAAAGAGTGAGATTATACTAGAAAATATCAACTTGAAAAAAAATATAAAACTAATCTGAAGAAGAACAAAATTTACTAGTTCTTACAAAAGGTAAGGTAAATGATGGATCGACAAGGTAAACTCGCAAAGTTGTTTAATTGCATATATGTAATTTTTAATTTAAAGGTAGTGTTAAGATTTTGTAAACTTCACGAGTTGACCTCACTTTTTCAAAATGATTAGAGCTTCACGATTATGGGGTAAATTTATCCCGGGATGAAGCTCTAATTAAGATATGTAACTTCTGATGAAATAAATTTATCTTCAACTTTGACCTAATAACAAAACACACTTCACACAATTATCATATTAATGAAGACTTCAAAAACAATTATGAGTACTTAATTATTTATAACTTGCCTTCTCTTGCTCTGGAGTATACATCTGTTTGCCATTTCTTTCCCACCTTAGATAAGCCTGAACCTGTACAAGATCTTCGGGAACTGAAGCGTTTTGACCCGACTCGCCTTTCACGGGTATTTTAATATGAAAATTACCACCATTATTTTTAAACCTGCAAATTGAAACGGATATTAACAGATGTACTGATAAAAGATCTAGCTCAGGTAAAATGATGGCGAACCATTTGTTCTGGGCTTCATCGACAACGAGAAATTCTATAGCTTGCACTCCGGGATCGTTGATCTCTATTTGAAGGACGGAATCGGAGCCAGACTAAACATACATAATAAACAATTAGACGAACAATGAACTGCAGATACAATGCAGGTGAACTCTTGATGCCATTTAAAACTTACTTTCACAAAAGGACTTCTGAGGGCACTGTCTTCAAATACTCTGGTCCCATCGGGACGATGAGAAGGAAGTAACCATTTTCTGAAAGAGAAGAGATGAAACCTCAAAAAGTAAAACACTTGATTTGACACGAATTGGTTGAGAACAACAAATCCAAACTTACTCCTGCATATCCTGAATCAGACCCCAATGCAGAACCGACGAGTCACTGCTATTGGTGACCTGAATAATAACTCGAGTCGCAGACCCGGAACTTGAAGCATCAATGCCAACCTGCTCGGTCGAAAAGATGGAACTTCTATGAGTTGCAAGTACCTCAGGTTCAGTGAAGCTTAACTAAACAAAGTTTTAAGTGAACATACCTCCATATCAATATTCCCTTCAAGGTTGAATTTTCCTGCATGCTGTTATAAGGCAAAAGTTGATCAATTCAACACATCCAAATAACATTTTATATGATTTTTGCTATTGTAAAATTAGTAACTAAAAAAAGAATATGAGCTTTACTTATACTAGCAATAAATAAGCCGGATTTATTTGCTAGGATTAGATGGGAAAATATGTTCATTTTCTAAACCGAAATCTATGAACTTACTGTCAATACCTCTAAGTACAAAAACTGTACTCAAAATTCAGTATTACAAAGACGTTCATTTCCTAAAACTGAATATCTGAACTTTTGTTTCTCTTCGTATTGACACATTTATGATCACAGCCTCGTGGAACTAAATGCAAGCTACGGTCTAGAGTCCACAAGGTCATGAAATGAAATTCTGAGCTCTACCTAAATATACATCATAACAAGCAAATCAAATAAAATAACCGTCGTGCAAGTAGATACCGGTATTTCAAACCAAAATTTCTCAATTCTTTTCTGTAGAAAATTACCTGGGTTCCAGGACCTGAGCTTAGACCAGCTTGAATACCAAAAGCTGGACGAGATCTACCCATTTTTAACTTCGGTCTCCTCAATTTCAATTTGTTCCCAGAGAATGAAGTGGACAGTGTCTTCCTTATCCGTAATGTCCCTTGATTTGAAGGGACGGCTTTAACCAAAACATTTCTGGGAATGACAGAAGAACTAATCTTTGTTTGGGGCCCCAAAACCGCGGGGGAAAGAGAACTTGGATGGAGCAGATTGTGGCCTGTAGTGTTGCTCATGTTTCCTTATTCACTTTTTGCTTCCATGCAAAATTCAAAAAAAGTATCAGAGCACAGTAAAAAGCTTCTATGCAAAATTCAAATAAAGAAAACAAATCATGCAGAGCTAAAAAAACACGATAACCAGGTTCTTATAGATCCAAGCACAATTTCTAAACCAAAAGCTCCTTAATCATTGAAGTTGTTAAATCCAGCCCACCTTAAGTCTAAGCTAATCTACCTAAAAGTTCAATTTGATTCACATCTTTCCGATGTAGGACGTGAGTAGGAATGCTGAAAACTGATGAACAGCCTCAATTATACAACTGAACCTTGACTACGCTAGTCTATTTCATTCTCACGAGTCAATTAGAAACCTAAGATCCAAAACAAAATTCAAATCGGTTCCTCATATTTTTCAATTCCCGCGCTTTCTCAGCAGCCAAACAGAACTCGAATTCAAATTCGACAAGACACTAGCATTTACAAATCCTCCACAACCAAAAATGTTACTCACAAATTTCAGAATCAAAAAGAAAAAATCAACCAAACTCCATCAACAAAAAGCACAAATCAACTCCAATTGGTTCCTCTACTTTTCAGTTCCCGCACTTTCTCACCAACCAAACAGAACTCAAGTTCAAATTCAACAAGACACTAGCATTTACAAATCCTCCACAACCAAAAATGTTAGTCACATATTTCAGAATCTAAAGAAACAGAAAAAAAAATCAACCAAATTCCATCAACAAAGCATAAATTAACTCATATTGGTTCCTCTAATTTTCAGTTCCCGCACTTTCTCAACAACCAAACAGAACTCGAATACAAATTCAAGCTCAACAAGACACTAGCATTCACAAATCCTCCACAAACAAAACGCCAGTCACATGATTCAGAATCGAAGAACTAACATCAAAATCTCAGCCAAATTCGATCACAAAAAAAAGAGCACAAATCAACTCAAATCGGCTCCTCTTATTTCCAACCCCCGCACTTTCTCAGTAACCAAACAGAACTCGAATCCAAACTTAACAAACACAATATCATTCACAAATCCTCCACATTCTAAATATCCAGACCCGCGATCCAGAATCGAAGCACAAACAGCAAAATCGACCAAAAAAAGCACGGATCGAGTGAGAGAAAAGACCTAGAAATCGAGAAATGTGCTTCGAGATCGGGGAGGCTACAGAAATCGAGAATATCTGGGCGAAGGAGAAGTAAATGTAATGCGATCGAGTCTCGCCGACGCTCTCTTCTTCTTCTATATCTCCGGAGAGTGTCTCGGCGAGAGGAGGCACGGACCCTACGGAATCGGGAGCGACGCTACGCGATTGGAGGACAGATTTGGAGGGACCTCTCAACACGTGGCGGGCTCAAGGCGCGGCACGTGCCCCGGGAGAATCTGGGCCGTTGGTGGCGTGTGTCACGTGCGTGATGACCTCAGAGAGACGCGGCGGGCTGTCCGTGAGATCGCGAAGATATTTGGAGTTTTGGACATCGGGTTGGATAATCGGATTAATCGCCCTTATATTTTGAAGGAAATTACGATACTAGCCTTCGCGCCAAATTTCTTCTTTGTACATTTTCGGGTCTACTTATATTTCGTAAATAGCCAAAACTATGGTGTTATTAATAATTGACTTGGAATCAAATGAGTATTTACTGTTGAATTTGACTCCACTCAATTTGATTCATTGATTTTTACTATAAATATTTATTAAAAATATATAATTAATTAAATATTATACAAATCGGCTTGAGTTCGACCGGCTCAATTCATTTAGTTTTCAATATACATAATTATATTAAAATTAAAAACTATATTAACTAATATAACTAGCGCTTGCCGTTTATTAGCATTTCTTACAACCATGCTTCTTCGCGTGTTTTCAGATTTAAATATACTGTGAAGATTAATGCATATGTGTGGGGTATTTTGGGAAAATGTGTGATTTATTATCTTCATTTTCAGACATCATCAACGTGGACAAAGTCACGTTCCTTTAGATATGCATGTCTGGACGGATCCGAAGTGAAATTTGGATTCTACATGGGTTCGGTCAAACTAGCACGTTAAAAACGTATTTTTCTTAATTGGGTTCCATAAATCATTATTATAAGTGTATTTTCCTTAATGTAAGAAAATAAAATATCTGTTAAATATTAAAACATTTATTCAAAATGTAAGAGTATATTACAAAAAGTATTCGGACACTAACAACTACCAAGGTATAAGATATAATTTATTTGAGATTTGAGAGCCTACATTCTTGACGTAAATAATTGATACGTTTTTGTGTAAATATCGAATTATAGTTGATTTACACTAATTTAATTACATGTTGATCACCTCTAAGGACATATTCATCAGATAGATAATTGGAGGTGTGATCTGATGCGAATTGGGAGCTTCCGTATGAACTATGTGAACCTATGGAAGCACTTCACCTGACAGCGCGCGTGTGCTGATATGGCGTTGCATTAACGTGGCAGACCCAAAATTATTTTTTTCAATCTTTTGTTACACCACTCCCCCGACAGATAACACTTTCTCATCTATATTATAGATTGGACACCATCCACCCTGCTACATGGCGCCCCACACTTATTCTCACAAATCTTTAGGTTCTCACTATAATGCATCCCTAGATAGTTGACACTTTTTCTTTCTTTTTTTTGAAACAAGACCCGCCTCAAATTATTAAGACAGTGCAACCGAGTTAGACCCACCACTACGCGTGCAACCATATTTCCTGATCATCTAACAAAACAAACTGAAAAATTACATTCTAAAGCTAGTAAACTTTGACAATCGCTCAACACCAGCCCCGCCTGTGATCGAAGAGTCCGAGCACTGCAGAGGCAATCCACCAAAGTCTGGTCGTCAGATTCAAAAACCACCCGGTCCTCGTCCAAAGCGATAGCCCATCGAATTCCTTCCCGCCACGCTAAAGTTTCTCCGAGCATAGGCTCCATGGGAACCTCCCGATCTTGAAAGACCCCGGGCCAATAGCCCGCCTACACCCCTTTCGAAGCACATTTTGGGGTCATGATAAGACTCCTCCATATATAATTTATATGAATAATTTTCCATACAAAACAATGTCATTGCATTGTACAATTTTAATATGGTGCTAAAATTTCAAATTTATTTTTTCAATGCACTAAAGTTGAGACAACAAATAAACGTCAGTTACATTTTGACTTTCTTAACACTATTTTTTACTCTCTTAATATTTTGGGGGAGGGGAGGTTGAATGACATGTGATTTTAGGCCTTTAACAAGTTTTAATCTACTTTTGGTTATTATGAGAAAGAGCATCATATATTTGTCCCTTAATCACCATAATAATTTATCTAATTTCTTTTGAGCATATTAATTGAAAATTTACCGGTAATATTTTAATGATGCATATGGGTTAGTAAGATATAAGTGACTCTTAAATTCACAGACAATTAACATGTTAGTTTTTTAATGAGCAAGTTACATGACATAATTGTCAGGTGAATTCGAGCTGACTCAGTATTGTATGAGATTTTCAAAGTACATGTAATTAGTAACCATGCGGTGTAGGACCTTGTTAAACAACAAGAGTGGTTTTCCAGCGCCGGGAACCTCCTCCCAGCTGTCCTCGCACGTCGAATAATCTGACAATGCTGCCCCCAGGTTTACTACCACGGTCTCCTTGTCCTTCTTGTCGTAGGCCGCCAGCGCAGTGTGCAGTTCGTCCTCCGCGTCCTGGTAAATCTGGTTGCACACCTCGCTCGTCTCCCCAAAATGCTCAGAATTTTTCTTCGCGTTTTTTGTGTTCTTTATCAGAGACTTCAACGAAGCCTCAAATGCCTGGACCGGGTCCGCTCAGGACCCAATCTGGGCTCTGCAGACTCCCACGAAAGGGGAGTCCTTGCACAGGTCTCTAGGCGGGCCCGCACCAACAGCGGGCGTGGGGTCCGCATAAACATTGTGAACGAAGAGGAGGGCCAGGAAGAGGAATGAGAGAGGTGATGTGTGGTTGGGTATTGTAGCCATAATTTTGTTGTGGCTACAAAAATTGACCGTTGTGATTCTTTTTATTTGTTTGCTTGTGTAGCAAGGTTTGTTCCTCCCATAAAGTGGGGGGAGTTGGGGTGGGCTTAGTCATGGAGAATCTGAGCAATGGCTTGGGTGATGTTTCATTATAGTAGCAATTATAGAAACATTTTGAGGTTGTTTTGTTTTTCTTTCTATTTCTATAAAAAAAAACACTTGTTTTCTATAGTTGTGAGAGGTTGTCCTTTGTTGTAGCTGAAATATGAGGTCTCTCTTGCCATTGTAGGCCTTATGTCATGATCACTCTTAAAGATGATGTAATCTTAAAGAAAAAGCCCATAACTCCCTCTTAATGGACCACTCTCCATTCTCATTCTAGGACAGTACATCTAATTTTATAGCGGATTTTGTGATTCTCTCTCTATTGTTAATAGATTTGGGAATATTATATTTATGTTGGATTCAAATAATTTGCCATACCTACCCATTTAAATAACTCACAATCTACTCTTCAAAATATATTAATATTTTTCTTTCTCATATTGTTTTATTAACCGTAAAAGTGAAAACCTACTCGACATAGTAGTTCAAAGAAGTTCTACGTTACTAGAAGTCATGTTCAAGCCAATTGAATTTGGGTGGCCTTGAGTGGGTTGGGCGGAAATTGAATAAATCATTCATTTTTAATTTATAATTCATAATTCATATATACAACGTGATTGTTCTTAATATATTAAAGGATAGAATTATAATGAATTTATTATTTATTATTTTACACTTTTAAATGTCGTTGATAATATTTGTAGTCAAATCGTCATAGATTATCAACAATTTTGAATTAGTATTAAATAACTTATAATTCGATTTATTTTAATGGTTCAAAACATATCAATTAATTAAAATTCAATATACCAACGCTTGCTTGTCCAATTGGTCAAGTACTTGAACTTGGGTCCAAAGGTTCTGGGTTCGAGTCACGTTGCGGTATCTCGTCTTTGTTTCCAACTTCTGTTAAATCTTGATACAAGTTGCCGATAAAAAAATTAAAATTCAATACAATCCAAAACAAGATATTTATCGAAGAATAAGAAAAATAAAAGTGTCTTATTATTCAGCTTAATACTGTTGCGACAAGGTACAAGACTGCTTACGTCATGCAACGACGAGAGTGACGTGTGTTCTTGTCCTGCGGCCCACAATTTGACCTCACCCAATTCCCAATCAAATTCTTCTACGTATCCTCACAACTTGCAATTTTCAAATCCAGTTCACAATTTTGACTTTTGAGTCCACCGTTTTAGGGGCAATTTCGTAACTTCACACGTCAAAACCAACTTGCCGCGTCGCGAATTTATCACTTCATGGTCCTTTACAGCGTAGCCTCCGACGTGCCAGGTTTATCTTCAGGACCCACCAACCGTTGACCGAAGACCTCTAGAACCACCTGCATGTGATGTATTTTCGAAGTGGACCGCCTATCACCGTATCACACGTGTCTGTACCGTCACCGGCAGGTCACCTACTCTCCGGTGGACCCCACCAGGCCACCACTCTGTTTTTCTCTCACAATACAAAAACCAGCTCCCCCTAAAACGGGATTAGTGAGAAATCCGAAACGCTAAATCCTCTCATTTTCTCGAGAAAGGGAGCGAATTTTCTCACCTCCCAAACACCATGCCTCGCCAGTTCGCCATCTCTTCTCACCCTTTGACTTGAAATTCTAGAACCACCTGCTTGTGACACATCTTCGAAGTGGACCACCTATTGCCGTCTCACACGTGGACGTACGTAGGGTCACCGGCAGGGTCATCCACTCTGCTGTGGACCCTACCACCACCACTGTAAACTTCCTCTGTTTTTCTTTCAACAACATAAAACCAGCTCCCTAAAACGTTGAAACCAGATTCTCTCATTTCATCGAGAAAGGGAGCGAAATCGAAAATTTTCTCACCTCCCAAACACCACCCAAGCCTCCTCAAAATCACACCCACGCCTCGTCTCCTCCTCTCGATCCTCTCGATCTTAACCTTCACAAGATAGAAACCAGCTCAAACCAGATTCCTTCATTTTCTGGAAAATTTTCTCGCCAGCCAAACACGAGCTAAGCCTTCTGAAAATCACACCCTCGCATCGCCTCCTCTCCTCGTCCCTCTCAAACTAGTTTTCATCATTTTCTCGAGAAAGGGAGCGAAAATCGAAAATTTTCTCACCAGCCAAACACCAGCTAAGCCTCCTCAAAACCACACTCACGCCTCGCCTCCTTCTCGCTCCTCTCGATCTTAACCTTCCCAAGACAAAAACCAGCTCAAACCAGATTCTCTCATTTTCTCGAGAAAGGGAGCGAAAGTTTTCTCACCTCCCAAACACCAGCCAAGCCTCCTCTTCTCGCTCCTTTCGATCTTAACCTTCACAAGACAGAAATCAGCTCAGACTAGATTCTCTCATTTTCTCGGGAAAGGGAGCGGAAATCGAAAATTTTCTCACCAGCCAAACACCAGCTAACCGTCCTCAAAACCACACCCACCCCTCGCCTCCTCTTCTCGACCCCCCTCGATCCTTAAACCTTCACAAGACAAAAAGCAGCTCTAACCGGATTCCCTCATTTTCTCGGGAAAGGGAGGGAAAACCGAAAATTTTCCCACCGGCCAAACACCAGCTAACCCTCCCCAAATCAAAACCACACCCATGCCTCGCCTCCTCCTCCTCCCGATCCTCCTGATCCTCACCTCCCTCCCCAACCACTCCGCCTCGGACCCCCGCGCCACCCAGGCGGCGATGATCTGCTCGAACCGGACCTCTCCGGCGCCGGAGCGCCAGGCCTACATCGCCAGCTTCCTGGCGGCCATGGACGCGGTGTCGCCGCTCATCAACGCGCAGCGATACGCCGCCGTGTCGAACGGCACCGGCAACGCCACCGTCTACGCCTCCGGCGAGTGCATGAAGGACCTGTCCCTCTCCGACTGCAACCTCTGCTTCGCCCAGTGCAAGACCCAGATCCTCCGCTGCCTCCCCTTCCAGCTCGCCACCCGCGGCGGCCGGATCTTCTTCGACGGCTGCTACCTCCGCTACGACGACTACCGCTTCTTCTCCGAGGACCTCAGCCCCGTGGACCGGACGGTCTGTGGCTCGGCCGATTTCGCCGGGAACCGGACGGGTTTTGGTCGCAATGTGGAGGAATTGGCGAGGAATTTGAGTGCTGAGGCGAAGAGGAACGATGGGTTCTTCGTGGGGTCGGTGAGCCGAGGGAATGTTTCGGTTTATGGGCTGGCCCAGTGCTGGGAGGGTGTGAACCGGACCGGGTGCGAGAGGTGCTTGAACGACGTCGTTTCCGAGATCGGGTCGTGCCCTCCGAAGGCTGAGGGGAGGGTGTTGAATGCTGGGTGCTACTTCAGGTACTCGACGGAGAGGTTTTATAATAATTCTGGGTCTGCTTCTGGTGGCAATGCAGGTAAGGTGTTCGACGGAATGTCTCAGTGAGTTTTTTTTTTCTTTTTTTATGAGTTTGTTCACTAATCAGAGTGAAATTGGCTTCAAGCTTCTCTGTTTCTAGTTTCTGCTCTGCTTATTTTTGGTATCTGGGTTTTTAGTACTGGTGTCTCTTTTAATAGTTGTTTAAGTCTCATCACCACTTGATAAGTATAAATCTATGGAGCTTCTTAGCTTGAGTTTTTGGGGTAGATGGGAGTTTTAGTATCTATGTGAACAATTTCTAACTTGTTCTTAATATTGACTTTAATCCTTGTTCTATAATTAGCAATTAGAAACCTTGTTATTTTGTTGAAAACAATTAGAAACCTTGTTATAGTTGCAATAAAACCTTATATATTTATAGATTCAATGTTAATGATGATCAGGGCGACGCCGGTTAGCTCTTATTCTTGCCATTGTATCGTCCGTTTTTGCCCTTGCCTTGACTGTTGCAACAGCCGCTTTCTGCATGAAGGAGAAATTTTTGGAGAGGAGGAGAGGTATATCTATCTCCGATACTTGATGCTAAAATCCGTTATCCTTTTAGGGAAGTTATGTCAACTTAATTTTATTTTACTCGTGTTTCAGTGAGGAAGCATTTAGGTGCTTTGTTGTACACTGTTAACAAGTCGAATCTCAATTTCTCATATGAAACTCTCGAGAAGGCTACAAATTATTTCCACAGTTCCAATAAGCTAGGTCAAGGAGGGTCTGGTTCGGTCTATAAGGTAATTCTTGTTTTCAACTTCTGTTGCTCTTTCGAGTTAATGAATTAATTGGGATCTTTTTTGCTTTAAACAGGGAATTTTGCCTGATGGGAAAATTGTTGCTATAAAGAGGCTTTTCTTCAATACAAGGCAATGGGTCGATCATTTCTTCAATGAAGTCAATTTAATCAGTGGCATCGATCACAAAAATCTCGTGAAGCTATTGGGTTGCAGCATCACAGGCCCCGAGAGCCTTCTGGTTTACGAGTTTGTGCCAAACCAGAGCCTCAACGACCATCTCTTTGGTATCTACCTCATCCTTGAACTTGCATAAACTGATTTTCAATTGATGCAGAAAATTTTCCTTGTATATTTTTTTCTTACAAGCTCCATTGATTTAATTCAGGTAAAAGGGAAGCTCCGCCATTGAGTTGGGAAACCAGGTATAATATCATTTTAGGCACAGCCGAGGGCTTAGCCTACCTTCACGAGGAAGCAACCGAGAGAATCATACACAGAGACATAAAACTAAGCAATGTTCTTCTGGAAGACGACTTCACTGTGAAGATAGCCGATTTTGGGCTTGCTAGGTTGCTTCCCGAGGACAAGAGCCATATAAGCACTGGCATTGCCGGAACACTGTGAGTTTAGGGTTTCAATGTTGAAAATTTTCGTTTATAGACAACTTTCCGGTAATAGCTGAACATATTTTCCATCTTCAGAGGCTACATGGCGCCCGAGTATGTAACTCGCGGCAAGCTGACCGAGAAAGCTGATGTCTATAGTTTTGGAGTTCTCGTGATGGAAGTTGTCACCGGAAGGCGAAACAATTCCTTCACCACAGATTCGTTTTCAATCCTACAAATGGTACATTGGCTAAATTTATCAAATGCATTTACTATATGAAGTCTTGAAATTTATGTACATATATTTGTTTCCTTATTTCTCCGAAGGTATGGAATCTTTATGGGAGCGGAAAACTATCAGAAGCGGTTGATGCAGCACTGGAAGGCAATTTCCGTGGAGAGGAGGCTTCTCGGGTTCTCCAAGTCGGGTTGCTTTGTGTGCAGGCTTCTGCAGAGCTGAGACCATCTATGTCCATTGTTGTGAAAATGCTCACCATGGACCACGAAATCCCTAACCCAACGCAACCCCCATTTTTAAACCCTACAAGCACAGAGATCAGCCCGTATTATTATTCTCCAGGAACTTACAGCTCTCAGGCCGAATCTTACTCCCAATCTTCCGGGAACAACATGACAGAGAGTATTGTGATGCCCAGGTGAAGAACTCTACACGATCGCCTAATCTTTAGGCCCACGAGCAAATATCCTGGGATTGTTCTTGAGTTATTGGTGATTTGAAAGTGAATACTGACTCCGAAAGTTTTGTGCTTTCTCGATTGAGCTGACGTATTGTATAGGGTTTTTTCGAATCGATCCGAAGATCTGAATGTAAATGTGAAATTGTTGAATTTTACATCTAAAAGAATTGTCATTTTCATGATATGTGTTTCTTTTTTTATGCCTATGCGTGAAAGGAACTTCTATACAGTAAGGGGATGAGCCTTTTTTGACCGTTAACCATACTTTACCTGTACTCCAAGGAACCAAAGAAAATGACGGTCTCAAGTCAAATTCAACAGTACGTGCTGAAACTTGTTTTTGACCGTTAATCAACTTAACGTGTGCTCTAAGGAACCAAAGAAAGCGCAATCTGATGTGAAATTGAAATCCTCAGCAGCAGATTTTAAGCTTAGATTAGGATAAGAACTTGGAACAGTCTTGTTTTGTGGCAGCTGAGAATTTAGATATTTTAGTGTATTAATATCAAGAAACCACCTAACGACAGCAAGAATGTTCCGTACATTTTGAAAAAAATATCAGAAAATGGTGCTTGGAGACAAAAGATGTGCACATGAAGCTCAATCAATCATGAATCGCAGCAGTTCATGAAAATCAAGAACTAATCATCTTTTCTGCAGGACTTTAAGAAATGGTTTGTGCACTAAAATAATTACAACTTGGCCAATCAAGAAATGTGAACCAAAAAATCAACTCAAAAGTTGTTGGTTTTGCTCCGATCTTTATGCATAAAACTCGTCTTTCAAAATAAATAATAATAATTTGAATTGTGCTCTCCACAAAATATTAAAGTAAAATTAACCATCAAGTCTTACTTTTCAGATACTTTACTATAGCTCTTTTCACAATTATACATATGAATTTGTGGGAGCTAATAAGTATTTGGGATGATTGCAATTACGTACATTAGCTGGAACTAATTTTGCATCAAAATAGACCGAACCCTTTTTTTAGTTTGTCATGGCACGTAAGACTTTTATTTATATTTTTTAGCATATAAGTAAACCAAATTTTGTCTAAATATATAACGAATTTGAAAGTATAAAAAAAATTAGATCACTTGACGAGTTAAAAAAGATTCTAAGTGTACCTAAGCGCAAGTAGTTTCGACAAATGTATTTAACTGCAATTATTTCTAAATATTTTGAGACATTCATTTATAAATTTGAGCTCTTATTTACATGCGACAGATTTATGTATCTCCACCTTCATATCACTCAACCTTTAACAATTTGATAAAACAAGGTTTAATGAACATGTTATTGTGACAAAAAATTTTAAATTTGACGATAATACATATCTCTAGTATGACATAAACGAGATCATCATATCTATATTAAACATGTTTGGTTGCCATCTAATAAAGATGAAATATCTTCAACCCGATAAAATTTAATATTCGCGATCTCATTCATTATTTGGAATTTGTATCTTTGTTGAAATTAGTCTTTGCCACTACAAACATGGATAGGCATAATAAGGACGAAATTTTGGTGACCTATATGTCACGGAGTCTCCTATAGTGAAGTCGTTTTCATTGCAATTAATCAATGTTTTATCAATTGAAGTATAGAAATGTCGACCCAGCCGCGTCTCGTGCGCAAGACAAAAACAAACTACTTATGTTTTAGTAATATTATAGAACCGAATCTTTTGACTTGTGTGAGTCTTTGTCCGTTCATTGATTTGTTCTCTGTGCCTTTGTTCGTCGCATTGTTTAAGGTTCAACAGAACAATCGATGCCTAAAGCACCGAAGAGACTGAGAGACCAAGACTCCAATGTCGACTATGATCCCAATTGATCTGTTCTCAAGAAATTATTAAATTTGTGATAAGATTCACAATATTTATGAAATTATTGTCCACTTGACTTTGATGTGATTTTGGAAAATAATTGTCCACTCGATTTAGTATCTAAAATTATATAAAAAAATCTTAAAATATTAAATTTTGAATAAACATTAAATTGTACAAATTTCTAACCGGATTTTCTGTTTCTGGAGTGTGTTTGTAGTTTGCAGTTTTGTGTGGATGTTTTGGGTTATTTGGAATGTTTCGAACAATCTAATTTGGATCGTAATGGCTTTCTCTCTGGCCGATGACGTGTTGTCGGCAACATCTCATATTGTCTGGATGCTGTTAACGTCGGGAACATTGTTATGTAGTGATGAACGAGAAAGATTGATGGGTTTGCGTTCTATCAAATCCACAAGGTTTTCCGACAATCAAAGATGGAGGTCGTGAGCCTGCGTGAAGTTATCAAGTGGTGTCTACAAAAGAGTTTGTTTAGAACTACTCTTGAATTGGATACTCTTGAATCAGACTGCAATATGTTACTTGCTAGTGTCTTGAAGCATCATCTGACGAGGGGTCAATTTACAAAAAAAAATTTATGATTGTGTTGTTGTGTTATTTACATATCACTTTTTTCTTTATGTTAACTTCACTCATGTTTATGATAATTGAGAGTCATGTGCAGGGTCTGTCCCATCAATTCTTGTTAATGATAGTTATTTCAAGATTTTTGATAAAAATGGTTGATTTAAAAAAAATTGTACACTCTCATTTGTAACAATTTTCCACTCATATTCTTCAATTCATAATATTTTTTTCTTAATACTGATCTCTCGAAATAAACTGATAGAGGATATTGAAAGTAAATTATTAAAGACAAATTTAACCCAAAAAAACTGAAATTAAGCGGAACCTTGGTTATTGATTTGGTGGCCGACGTAGAGGCGGCGGGTCTGATAAGAGTCGGTGGGGTTTGGGTTTGTTTGTTTATTTCTGTAATTTTGTTTCTTTGGCATTGAAGTCAAATATTGCGTGCTGTGGCTTTCACAAGTCAATTCATACTTATTTTTCTTCTAGAAACTTAGTGGGGATTTGGTTTTGGATAGACCTGAAAGACCTATTAAAGGGACCCATAATTTCCATGGCGACCCTACAAATCCTCCAATTGGGAGAGGGTACAATTGTCTATTCACAAAAAGAACTCACGGTCATATCACATATGGCTATTCCAAAATTGTGATTATTAATCTCTGAATCTCACGGTGACTCAAGTCTTCAATTTGACGAGCAGGAGATGAAATCGTCAACGGTCTCAAATATGTTGTCATTATACACAAAAGCAAAAATACTACAAACCTGACGGGATCAAATGTACTTGTTTGATGGGAGTGAGAGACTAGAATAACTAAACCCGTCTATTATCATTTTTTAAAGAGACAAAATACTTTAAACTCGATGATAATTCAATATTCCAAAGACCCGACCTGACGTGATAAAAATATGGCCACAGCCCTTATATATTAACTTCAGCTTTGGTTTAAAAATTCAAATAAGTAGATAAAGTTTCAATACAATTACAAATCATTGATAATAATGAGTTAATGACTTGTCACAAGTGAAACTTTCACATATTTCTCTGTCAATTATGAGTATTTATGATACACAAAGATGGTGGGTTAGCTTTAGAATAGCACTAAAAGCATATTCAAAAGCTCCTTATCTTTGGGCTCAATGACATTACAACCAAAAAAAAGAAGGTAGGTTTTGGGTATTAACTGCTTAGTGACAAAACCCACAAACTGTCCTTTGTGTGTTGTGCTGTACATTTGGTGAAGGTACTTCATGACCTATGAAGTTGAAAGCCATTGAAATTTCTTTGACGTGCAATTACACCAAGCTTCCACCTTTTGACTTTGAAACACAGAGCACCAAACCAGAGAAAATATAAGCCCATCTCTCCACAAATGGCTCCTGAAATTTCAAACACAAATCTGATTTATTTTCTGGGAAAAAGAATTTGCCCATTTGTCTAAAAAAGGCATGATTTTTGTATTTGTATAATCACATGCTTTTGCCTTTTGTGCCTTTCGTGATTCATACCTGTCCTGAAGGGCTCAATCCAATCTGGGCCAGTCTTCAATTCCCACCTGTCTTCTTCATCAGTTCACAACAGCCTCAGAATCAAAACCCAGAATTAGTGAAAAAGGCTAGAGTTTTTTTTTTCTTTTCATTTCTGATTCATAGTTTCTGAATCTGGGTGTCTCCATTTTCCAGTTGTCTTCATCAGTTCACAACAGCCTGAGGATCAAAACTCAGAAAGAATCAGTGAAAAAGGCTATTTCTCTACACCACCTGTATTGAAGGGCTCAACCAAACCAGTTTATGAACACAATTTCTGAATCCGGGTCTTTCTCAAATTTCCAGTTTTCATCAGTTCATAACAGCCTGAGAATCATCATAGTTCACAACCAGTGGAAAAAAAAGGTTAGAGCCTTAATTTCTGATTCATACATTATTTCTTCACCTCAAGATCTAAAATTCAATAAGTTTCTAAACATGGTTTCTAAATTTGGGCTGTCTCCATTTTCAAGTTCCACAACATAGCCAGAGAAAATCAGCATCGTTGACAACAGTGTTCTAAAAATCATCGACTAGTCCGATTAATTCTCGATTATTCCCTAATTAATTCTCTATAATTCTCGATCAATCAATCCTATTTATTTTCTGATTAGTCCACCCGTAAGGCAATCTCCGCCTGACCAGTGCCTAGCGTTTTTTTAGAACACTGGTTCACGGCCAGTGAAAAAAAAGGCTAGTGATTGAGTTACAGCCGTTGATCTGAGATGGAGAGAGCAAGAAATATACCAGAAGCGTTTCAGCAGCTTCTCTTCTTCGTTCTCGTCGCCGCAACGCTACAAGAAGGAGCCGAGGGAGCTGCGAGAGCCAAGACGATAAGCATAACGTGCGCGACCCAGAAGGAGCACAACACGACCATATTTGTCCCGAACTTCATCGCCGTCATGGTGAACATAAGCACGCAGATGCAGAGGTCGGGTTTCGGGCGGGCAGTTGCGGGGACAGGGCCCAACACCAACTACGGCATCGCCCAGTGCTACGGAGACCTCTCCCTGCAGGACTGCGTGCTATGCTACGCCGAGGCGCGGACAACCCTTCCCCAGTGCTACCCTTACACGGGTGGGCGGATCTACCTGGACGGCTGCTTCATGAGGTCGGATAATTACAGTTTCTTCCACGAGTACTCTTCGCCGCTGGACCGTGCAGTTTGCGGGAATGGTACCACAAAAGGGCCTGCATTTCTAGAGCCGGCGAGGCAGGCCGTGCTGCAAGCCGCTGCTGTTGCCCCGGCGAACGATTTCTATGCCAGGACTCGGGTGGCGGTGCCGGGGGAGGTGAATCAGTCGGCTTATGTTCTGGCCAGTTGCTGGAAGACGCTGAACAAGAGCTCGTGCAGGGCTTGCTTGGAGAATGCTTCAAAGTCGGTATTAGGGTGCTTGCCCAGGTCTGAAGGGCGCGCACTGAATACCGGCTGCTTCATGAGGTACTCGGATACTGATTTCCTGAACAAGAAACCGAGTAAAAGGAGTCGTAAAGGTACAATATTTTTTTCAAAATAAAAAGGAAAAATGGCAAAAACCTGTTGTATATTATCACACTTCTGCAAGAGGGTGCTCTGTACTAATACTTCGTTAAAGGCAAAAATGTGCTATGAAGTTTGATTTTTTTTGAGCAAAATGTGTGTATTTGTATGAAAATGATGAAATTGCCCTTGAAATTAAGAATTAAGATTTTTATAAAATAATTTTACTAAAAGATTAAATTACAGAATTTGATCTTACAAATTTTAGTCAAAAGATATTCTCAGAAGAACTTTTAAAAATATTGGTTTTAAGAAATAATAACAATTTCGTCGTTTTTGTACAAATACAGACATTTTGAACAAAAAATCAAAATTCACATCACATTTTTGCCATTAACAAAGTACACATCACACTCTTGCAAAAGTGTGATAGTACACCACATGTTTTTGCTATTTTCCCAATTAAAAACAGTTCAAGAATTCATGAATGTGACCTTATCATGGATGAGAATCAAGAATTTACCGCTTTGATTTGTTGCAGGTACCATCATAGTGATTGTAGTTGCAGTCGTGAGCTCTCTGATAGTTTTGGTGGTTGGAGTAGTCATCGGAGTTTATATCTGGAAGCATAGAAACATAGAGAGGAAAAGAAGAGGTAAGTATTTGCAGCTATGAGTCTAAAACTGTGCTGCAGAAATTCAAATACAAAATGCAAGATCCTAATTTACAGGTTCTCTATATAAATCACACGTGCAGGTTCAAATGATACGGAGAAGTTGGCGAAGACCCTAAAAGACAGTAGCTTGAACTTCAAGTACTCAACACTCGAGAAGGCTACACAATCATTTGCCGATGCCAACAAGCTGGGACAAGGAGGATTCGGAACAGTTTATAAGGTAGATTCAGTATTCTAAAAATTTACCCCATTTCATATAATCTGGCGGCTTATGTCGGCTAGGCAGGCCTAGGCAATTTATTAGAAAATAAAAAGAAAATATATCAAAAATTAAAATAATTTATACTGATAAGTACTGTTATTACTTTTGAAGGATAAATGTAGCAAATATTAAAATACTTATGTTTTTATATCTTAAATATTTATCATTATTATTAATATATGTTATAATTCATATTTTGGCTGTGTATAATAATAAGTTATCTAATTAAAAAACAAAAATAGAGAAAAACAAATCCGATTAATACTCGGAGTCTTTATCTGTCCGACTAGCACCTAGCTTTTTTCTTAAAACACTGGGTAACATAGATCGTAAAAGTAGTAGTACACACCATTTTGGTTGGGCTTTTAGGTGACTCATAAGCTTCTTGAATTTTAGGGAGTTCTGGCTGATGGAAGGGAGATTGCGGTCAAGAGACTTTATTTCAACAACAGGCACAGAGCAGCGGATTTCTTCAACGAAGTGAACATGATCAGCAGCATCGAACACAAAAACCTCGTAAGGTTGCTGGGATGCAGCTGCTCGGGACCCGAAAGCCTTCTGGTCTACGAGTACCTGCCAAACAGAAGCCTCGACCGTTTCATCTTTGGTAAGCAATAACCGAAACTCAAAATTTGGTTTTTGCAAGATATGTTTGCATCGTCCAAGGTTCTAAAACTCGGGATTGGAGAGAACTCGGCAAGGCAAAAAATAAGGAGTTCTGAGAATTCGGGGAAAATCGATAACTCGTTTTTTGGCATTTAGATAAATATTGCATATACATATAAAATCCACATGAAAGATAGAAATAACAATATTTTAGTAAAATAAAACTGTAGAACAATTTCAAAGCATATACAAAAAAATACAACTAAAATTAGACTAACTTCGATCGAGTTGACTATTGAAAACTCGGTAAAACTGAATCACCTAGATTTTCTCGGGGGAAACTCGAGATTTTTAGAACACTGGTATCTTCAAAGAAAGTTATTGAATATTGAGTTTGTTCAATGCACATTTCAGATTCTAATAGAGGGAAATCGCTGAACTGGGAAAAGAGATATGAGATCATGATCGGGACAGCAGAAGGTTTAGTGTACCTTCACGAGAACGCGACTATCAGAATCATTCACAGGGATATAAAAGCCAGCAACATCTTGTTGGATATGAAACTTGGGGCAAAGATTGCTGATTTCGGTTTGGCTAGATCTTTTGACGAAGACAAGAGCCATATCAGTACAGCCATAGCCGGAACCTTGTAAGCAATCCTCCCTTCTTGCAGTAATCTGAAGAAAAAAAATCAAACCATCAGTCTATAGCTTAGTATTGCATGGAAATTCGAATGTTTGTTATTTCATGATGTTCAATTCGAATCAAAACCCGAATCTGAACCGAAAACTAGATCAAAGTGAATAAATTGCATTATTAGTCAGAAAATAAGGTCTAAATGGCTAATTGATCCCATAAATTAGGCCCGCAATCAAAGCAGAAGAGCCCATTACATTACGATCCGGTCCTAACAGAAGAACCGCCCAATTATTGTGTCGGTTATAAGTTTATAACCGACCAGAATCTTCCATAGGTCCCGAAAACAGTTCCCTAACACTAAAAATCAGCTAGTTCGGTTTGGTTCAATTCTTATCCAAACGGTTCGAATAACCGAGCCATTGCTAAAACAATGCTGTTTTTTTTTTGGGAAACCACAGAGGTTACATGGCACCAGAGTACCTAGCTCATGGTCAATTAACCGAGAAGGCAGATGTCTACAGCTTTGGCGTGCTTCTCTTAGAGATAGTTACAGGGAGACAAAACAATCGAAGCAAGGACTCGGAATTCTGCGACAGCCTAGTCAACATAGTAAGTTTTCCATAGGTTTCTAACAATTTCGGGTTCTTTCTAATTTTTGTTTAGAGCATTGCAGTTAAAGTTGTTTCGTTTTGGAACAGGCATGGAAGCATTTCCAGCAAGGAACAGCCGACGAACTATTCGACTCGAACATTATGTTACGCGACTACTACCACGACAGCAGCATCAAGAACGAGGTTCTGAGAGTGATGCAAATAGGGCTGCTATGCACTCAAGAAGGTCCATCACTGAGACCTTCAATGTCGACAGCACTTCAGTGGCTAAGAAAGAAAGACGAAGACCTCCCTGCACCCACCAATCCTCCTTTCCTTGACGAGTTGACCATGGAACTTAAAGACGCTCGCAAGAAAAATTACGATTCCTCGAATCCTTCTAATTCTGGATCGCTAGCTAATGTTTCCTACAGTTCTTTCTACCCTAGATGAGCTCGAGAGGATCTAATAGCAAAAATATATATATACAAGATCACGAGTTTGCTGTTCTTGTGGGTACTTGGGAAAAGAGAAGGCGGATATAAAACAAGGTTAAAACTCGGGATTGGGGAGAGCTTGACAGTAGAAATCAGGGACAAATTGGCAAAACTTGTTTTGTATTAAATAGATATTATTATATATATAATTCACATAAAAGACAAAAATAACAATATTACAGTAAAATAAGTTACATTCTAACAACTTAATAAGTTAAAATAAAAGCACAAATAATAGAACAGGCTCAAAGAATTTGTAAAAAAAATTGACCAGGTTTGACTGAGTGAGAACTTGGTAAAACTGAACAACCAAGAACGAATTTTAAAACTCCCGTCAACTCAATTTTATCAAGCATAGCATAAATGTTTGGAGGATAAAATCTCCGTCCTGCTATATCAAGTTCCTTTTGCATGAGAATATTTGAAAGTGTACAAAAACACACAACAAGCAAATAAAACCTAACCGGCGAGGCTTAAAATGGAACAAATTGTCAGATTTTTTTCTCTATCCCCAGTTATAAAGTTCAAATTATAGTTCAAATCTTTTCAAAATATAAAACAGCACAAAAATTGAGAAAATATTTTAAAAGGGAACGAATTTGACATACCCGCTTCTAGAAACAGCCATTTGTCTCCATATCCTGTCTTGAACCAAGCTCAGCAAATCATTCAACTGTCATTACCCAAAAAATAGATATATATCAAACAAAATCAGAATTACACACCCATTCAAAAGAAATAGCAAGCACGAGAGATAAAAAAAGCTTATACTATCGTACATAGGAGCAATGTCCTGCCGGAGACACGGTGAGAACCAGCTGGGAAGAGCAGAAAATGGCGCATACCAACAACAATATCAGATTGCTTTGTTTCTGTTTCTGTCCCTGTTACATATTTGGGCCAGAAAATATTGAATTGGGCCTATACAAGCCCAATACATATAATACACATAGCTTGAGGCCATCCAGAAGACCACAAAACGATCAAAAGTATATCACTTTCAAGGATTATAAAAGAATCAAACACAATTATTATTCCTTATACAAAGAATTATGGTGGTACACTGGTACTGGTGGGTCTAAGGGTCTGAATTAGGTACTTACTTTACATGACCGACCTGCCTCTTCACTGTTGGTCTTTGGCTTTGTTGAAGTTTCAAACAGTTGAATATTTTTGGACTTGGCCACAAGCTTCCTATTCCCACCTACTTTGACTTAGAAGCACAAAACACCAAACAAGAGGAAAATATTAACCCATCTATCCTAAAATAGTGAAATGGTTCCTCAAGCCAAGAGTCAAACACACCTCTTATTTTATCTTCCTCTGCTTCATTTTCCTGGAAACCAGAACTGCCCATTTACCTGGGAAATCACATGCTTTTGGTTTTGGCTTTTGGCTTTCGGGCTTTTCTGTTTTGGCCTCAACTCAGTTCAATCACTTTATGCCCATAATTTCTGAATCTGAGAATCAAAATTCAGATTTAGTGAAAAGGGTTAGAGCTTAATTTTTTGAGAGTGATCCGATATGGAGAGAGAAAAAAACTCACCAGCTGCTTTTCAACTGCTTCTCTTCTTCGTTCTCGCCACTGCCATACTTCAAGAACGGGTCGAGGGAGATGCGAGAGCAAGAACTATAAACATCACGTGTGTGGCTCAGAGAGAGCACAACACAACTGTATTTGTCCCGAATTTTCTCGCCGCCATGTCAAATATAAGCTCCCAGATGCAGGCTTCCGGTTTCGGATCGGCGATCAATGGGACGGGGCCTGATGCGGCCTACGGGCTCGGCCAGTGCCACGGGGACCTCCCTCTGCAGGACTGTGTGCTGTGCTTCGCTGAGGCGCGCACAGCTCTCCCACAATGCTACCCCGCCTCTGGCGGGCGCATCTACCTCGACGGTTGCTTTCTGAGGTACGAGAATTACAGCTTCTTCGAAGAGTACTCGTCGCCCCAGGACCATGCTGTTTGTGGGAACGGAAACAAAAAAGGGTCTGCGTTTCTCAAACCGGCAAGGCAGGCTGTGCTGCGAGCCGCTGCGATTGCCCCGACGAATGGTTTCTATGCCAGGACTCGGGTGGCGGTGCCGGGGGCGGTGAATCAGTCTGCTCATGTGCTAGCTAATTGCTGGAAGACGCTGAATGAGAGCTCGTGCAGGGCTTGCTTAGAGAAAGCTTCTGAATCAGTATTGGGATGCTTGCCCGGGTCTGAAGGGCGTGCGCTGAGAACCGGCTGCTACATGAGGTACTCGGACACTGATTTCCTGAACAAGAAACCAAGAAAGAGTAGTCGCAAAGGTACGAGAATCATGAAAAAATAAGGGAAAATGGCAAAAATGTGCCATATAGTATGACATTTTGGCAAGGTGATGTGCTGTTTTTTAATGGCAAAAATGTGCTCTGAACTTTGCATGCAAAATGTGAATATTTTTTATATAAAAAGGACGAAATTGCCCCTGAAATTAAGAATTATTTTTAAAAAATAAATACTTTTAAAAGTTTTTTTCAATTTTTATCTTCTAAATAAAATTTGTATAATCAAATGTCATACTATATAGCACAATTTTGCCATTTTGCCAATAAATAACCAGTACAAGAACTCTAACTTTGATTATGACCTGATTGTGGATGAGAAATTGCTGTTTT